>JAMQGT020014051.1:0-28660 GCA_024447675.2 Pterophyllum scalare
ACATCTCCCATGGCCTGCACAGTCACCAGATCTAAATATTATTGAGCCACTTTGGGGTGTTTTGGAGGAGCGAGTCAGGAAACGTTTTCCTCCACCAGCATCACGTCGTGACCTGGCCACTATCCTGCAAGAAGAATGGCTTAAAATCCCTCTGACCACTGTGCAGGACTTGTATATGTCATTCCCAAGACGAACTGACGCTGTATTGGCTGCAAAAGGAGGCCCTACACCATACTAATAAATTATTGTGGTCTAAAACCAGGTGTTTCAGTTTCATTGTCCAACCCCTGTAGTTCCAAATAACAAATTCATAAGTAAACAGATGAGTTACATTCTTGCTGCCACACTGATATCAGATCCCAATTCTATGACTTTGGTGGTTTAAATAATGTGACTTAAGTGGCTTTCTTACTTATTTTATATTGAGGTAGTGACTGGGATCCATATTTCCAAATGTGTTTTAAGCAGTAAGCCTATTCACATTAAAATATGAGCAATTGCATGATGACACTGAGGGCAACTTGATATCTGTACAAGTTAACAAGAGGAGCCTATAGAGTACCTATGAGCTCATCTTGAAAGAGCAAATATGTTTGGCACAACATTGCATTCAGATCACAGTTCTGCTTGCAAGATCTGCCAGACATGACAGGCTTTAAAAAAAAAAAAAAAGTAGCTAGCAGGGCACCACGGTGGCTCAGTGGATGAGCAGGCTACCATGTATGCCAGATGTGTCCACCTGGTGAGCTGTTCCACCAGACTAGAACAGAGTCCAGCTCCTCTCCAGGATACTGCTTTACAGAGCCCAGGGCATTTTTGAGGTGAGCTCGACTATATCTATCTCAGGGGTGGCCAACTCCAGGCTTCGAGAGCCAGTGTCCTGCAGTTGTGCAAATGGCTGAATTACCTCCTCAGTATGCAGTCAAGTTCTCCAGAGTCCTGCTAATGACTTCTACATGTGATCCAGGTGTGTTGGATCAGGAACACATCTAAAACCTGCAGGACACCGGCTCTCGAGGCCTGGAGTTGGCCACCCCTGATCTAGTTGGTATCTCTTAACCTCATGCTAATTAGCTCAGGATCCTTCCCCACCAGAGAGGTGACATTCCAAGTCCCAATAGCTAGCCTTGATAGCCAGGGAACGGTGCACCAGAGCCTCTGGGGTTGGCTGCTGCCCGAAGTACATTCTGCCCAATACCTATGGGTGGTGGGCCTGCAGGAGGGTGGGCTCATGTTGTCTCTTCACGAGCTAAGGCCTACCCACCAGACACTCTCCCTCACTCTCCCCTTTCGTCCATAGAGGTCATTGAAATCATTGAAATGTATCCATCCATATTTTATATATATATATATATATATATATATATATATATATATATATATATATATATATATATAAATATATAATATATTATATATTATATAATATATATATATATATAATAATATATTATAATATATATATATATATATATATATATATATATATATATATATATATATATATATATATATATATATATATGCCAAATTGAATTTTGTAATACGTAAAGAACTGAAAAGTAAAAGAAATAAAAATTTCTATAGTGTCAAGCTAGAGTGACACTCACAAACTTGTTGTATTCTGAAATATGCTTTGATTTCATCTGACTTTTAATTCACTTTTTATAGCGTGAACCCTATCTTGGGGAGTCAAGTCTCAAGGGTCAAGTAAGGTGGTACAGTAGTTAAAAAATAAATAAATTGTCCACCTTTTGTTTGAGCATTTCATTTTTTTAAAAAACAAAGCAAAACTGATATGGATACGGGTAAGTGCCATTTTACTTTCTTTCTACTCGCTGTTATTTGCTATCTGTGATAACACAGGCACGGAGAAGACAGGTTGAAATATAACACCACTCCTGAAGGTGAAAGTGAAAGCTGCATTCAATGCAGCAACAACTGTTTTTGAGATGGAGATCAAAAGATGGCAGTAAGGACTGCAGATAGTGGCATGTAGCTGAGCACAGAAACACGTATCCTCCACCCACACAGCTGCAAACACAGACACATTGCAGCAAGTGGTTATCGTGCATCTCATGCGAAATCTGTAGCTGAGTCTGCCATTTTTAAGTTGTGCTCTGGTCCTCGTGTTCATCTTTTTGTTTTTATTCCTCCTGTTGTGTCTAATACACAATGTTGTGGTTTTCTGGATCTACAGTGGTGCTGGTGACGGCTTTTTGTCTGGTGTTTGCTAAGGTCACAGGTTAGTAAGCATTTTTTAAATTTTTTTCTTTACACTTTATTTTGTCAGAAAAAAAGTGCCTCAGTAGTAACAATAAGTGATACATCATTTCATACAGTTAACCAAGCAGCTCCAGTTCAGCTTCTTTTCCCCACAGCCCAGCAATTTCCTGGTCCAGTTTCTCCTGGAGCTTTCTGGCTCGACTAACTTCAGCTTTCTGCTGGGATCTGATATGTTACTTTAAAGCAGAGCTACTTTTCTCAATAAGATGGACTAGCTGGGTGAAGATTTTGCTGCAGTCTTTCGCTACTTTTTCTGCAGAGAAACTGATCGCCTCCATCTCCTGCTCAAGAACTTTCAGATCTCCTTGTCTGTTCTGAATTCTTATCTGGATTATTTTCTGACTCACCCCAAACTTCATCTGCTTCAGGTTTCTTTCTGCTTTAGCTGAGACTCAATTCTAATTTTTACTCTTGTTGTATTAACACTAATCTATCAATTAGTAACCTTTAGAGTTGCTAATTGGTGTACTTGGTTACTTATGGGCAGAGTTAGCCTGAGGCTGCCCCGGACTGAATCTTCACCGCCCGCTTCCTCTGGAAAGTAACAAACATCATAACGGACTCATCACACCCTGCCCACCATTTCTTTAAAGTTCTTATTACTTTTACTAGTTTATACTTGACGAGCAGAGCTGTCATTTAAGCACTGGTGCAAAGTAATTTAGTTGTATACTGTGCAGTGATAAATAAAGTAACATTGAGCCTTAAACTGGGCTGCTGCCAGTATTTTACACCCACATATGGCACCATAGACAGGATGAGTGATACGAGTCTCCAGCTCTTGGCAAGAAATGGAAAAATGTACTTCCCTAAACACTTCATTTAAGCTATTTAAATTAAATAATGGGAATGGCTGACACAAGGTGCTAACTGCTAACATTGTTTACTTTGTGTTCTAGGGTTAGAAGTCCTCTACCTACATAAGACTCTCACTCCGGCTATAGGCTCATCGGTCACACTAACTTGTGAGGCACATTATAACTTTGAATACTGTGGTGTGGTGGATGCTGTATGGCATAATGTCACCAATGGAAGTGTTGCGCTAACTGACCCCAGGAGGTACTTCACCACAGTGAATGAGACAAACTTTGAAGAAAAAAGACGCAGAGACATCGTGACAGAGATCCTCAATGTGGCACCGGGGGACTCGGGTGTCTTTCAATGCAAGGCTAAATGTGACAAGAATGGAGAGTCAGCAATTGGTCATTTGATCGAGATTAAGGTATTGTCATGATCAGCATCACTTTTATTGAACTTTAAGTGTAACAATCTACTCCTCAGTAGTTATTTTTAGTTATTTTAGTTTAATTTTATACTACAAATGGTATTTGTGTCTTATTCCGCTGTTCTCTGTGGTCTCTTACAGGTCAATAAGTGAGCCAGCTCTGTTTGTTGGATAAATAATTTGATGAATATTTTCCAAAAAGCATTTCAAAAATAAGTATTTGCTTTTTGTTTTGAGTGAATTAAGTAAAAAAAATTTTTTTTTACCAGGTTTTATTCCACACACATTTAACTTTGATGTTTAAAATGATCTTCAATCTAATGTGCTTCAGTTGCACACTGTATAATGATATTCTATTCTATTGATAGTATGACTATCCCTCCTCTGTCTGTAATATCTTTAATATACAGTACTAGTCTTTAAAATATATTTTCTGTGTAATACTAAGATTTCCAAAAACAAGGATACATTTGGTCCATAAATTGTGTCATATAAAAAAAAAGCAGCTACTTTTCTTTCATCCTTTATGTTAGGGGAGGCTGATATGAAACAGAAATCAGTTTTGCTATGTGTGTATTAGGTACTATTTTACCTGTATTCTGTATATTGGACTAATATAAGCATTTTTTATATGATGAATGAAAAAAAATATGTTGCTAGATTAACCAAAATAAATATTCTGTGCATCTTCTGTGCAATTTTTCTTTTTAAAAAAAAAAATGTATTCATTTTCAATAGTTGAGGCACCCAAACTCACAATAAAAGCTAAAAACATGCAGTGTGGAGGAACAAACACTGAACTGAATTGTAGTTGGAGGCCATGCTCTGTACACATGTTGAAAGTGAAAGCAGAAAAGCAAAGAACCCCAGGCTGTGTCAGTGTGAGCGACTGCAGCAAGGATCAGTGGAACACACAGGCCTTCAAGTACGTGCTGGTTTCCCTGAGTCAGTGCTGATCACGGGTGCAGTAGATGGTTGTGATAAGGTGTGAAAAACCAGAGGAGCCATCACCAGCTAAAATAAATATCACAGTTAAGAGTTGCTTGTAGTCCTCAGAGTAACTTCTCATGCAAATTCATGCTCACTATTTTTTTTTTCATTGCAGAGTAATACAAACCAGAGAGGACAGAGCCACAACAATAATAAAAGTTATAACAATACCCTGAACTAGGCTTTATGATGAATGAATCATGCAGCTAGGAAATGTGATTTAAAAAAAATAAAATTCAACAAGCCTGATAATCCTCACAAAACATAGCAGAAAAATTAATAAAACATTAATGTAGCCAATAGAATTAGTTATATTGACTGAACATAGCCATTCAGAACATTTAGTACATATTGTTTACTGATAATAACCAAGGATGAAGTTGTACTGCTTTAACATAGAGTATATGTGCAGATATGATTCTACTTTAATCTTCTTGGCTCTTGCATTTCTCACCATACTAGTGGAAAGCTGTAAAAGCCAAACCACAGGACAGGAAACTGCCTCCATTGCAGCGCATCGCTTTGAAGTCATTCTTAAAGCGACACACACAGTCAGATTAAAGTAAAGTACCACATTTAACGTATCAATACATCTTACTGTTTAGAATTGTTTTTAAAAAGAAAAAAATAAGAGGTGATTGAGCAGTTAAACCACAGAAAATTTTGTTCCATAGAGCCAAAGTGAACTGGCAGTTTCTGTAACATTATTAAATACTTAAATTTCACAACAGCTACTTTTCCATGTCCCCTCACAAGAAATGTTATAAGAAATACTACAATGAAAGTTTTCAGAATCAGAATTTCAATTTATGTTGTTTGATTAATGTCCACAATAGTAGTCATATTCATATTTGCCCTCTGTGTAAATTAGCAAACTGTTATCATGAGAATGAAGTTGACTTACAACTAAAAAGGGAAAAGACTGTTTACAAACAAAATAAGCATTAATCATCTTAGTCATAAACAAGTAACAAGGAGCTTATTAAAAAAAAAAAGTGTTACATGGTGCATGACAATATTTGTTCATATTTAAAAACTCACATGTTTAAATAATACAACCCAATACATAAGCTCTGTATGTTGCTAGATAACAACATCCTCATGTAAAATGTGACTTCACGTCTGCAACATAAAATGTGTGATGCCAATAAATTTCTCTGTGGCAAACATCAAATTACGTTTCTGTGTCGAGAGGCGATATTAGTTTTCTACATTCTAAATTAGGAAAGTCAGCGGGCGACACGGTTGCTGAACAGGAAGCCGCACTCAGCGCACGCTGCAAGTTGCTTGACAGACCGAGACCCTACACAGACTCATCGCACGGGTCTAATTTTTCAGTACCATGTGCTGTACACCGAAAGCACAAAAATGTTCAGAATTGCGTCTGTATATAAAAGGTCTTAAAATGACTACTGATGATCACAGCAACATCAAACAAACTGATTCTCTAGAGGGGGGGGGCAGTTTAATAGTAGCTTAACACCAGCATGGCATTAGGATGATTTCATTGTCAGCTATACTGAACACCTTATTCTTAATTAGTCATCACATACAGCCAGTCACTGTGGTCTATAACATTTCTGTCTTGTTTTTATTTTGGATGTGTGCAAGTCCTAGATTTTGAGATTCTGGTAGTCTTAAAGGTTAATATCTCTCCATGTTTCTTCTCCGTTTCTACATGGTAAACACTCAGTAATAAGTGGAAGACACTTGTTTAAATGGTCTGAAGGACATTAAGACAGTTATAAAGTTCAAGGCCAGGAATAATCCTATTAATCCTCACACACAGAGGCCCAGTTTCCCATACAGGGATTATGTCTAATCCTGGACTAAATACTTTTTCCTATTGTGGTCTTCATTGACTTTTTCCTTTTAGTCTAGGACCATGCTTAATCCATGACTGGGAAACCAGCTGAAAATGTAATTAGCAAGAGTAGGTACTGTTACCTTACTCACCGGTAATGACCTGAAGAAACTGAAAACCTGCACCATGTAAGTCTCAACTTCCCTTCTGGTAAAGTTTTGGCAAATAACTCCCGTTTCATTCGACATGTCAGCGCTATGTTTTGCCAAACCTCTGTAGATCTGTGAGATGACAACGGCCAGGTCAGACCAGGTCACTCACTAGCCAGGTTTCATGAATTTGCTCTGCAGGAAGACTCTGGGAACACAAAGTCCCTCCTTCTTGTTGACAGTCTCTCTCAGAACGTAGTCATTAGCAATGCAGTGGAAGCCTGTCTTCTCAAACAGCTCAGCCAGGAACTCTGAAAACATTTTTAAAATTTTTTAAAAAGGCTGATGTTTTCTGATGTTTCATGTGAGGATGAGATGTATGAATGAAGCCTTCACACACAGGAAATATTTGATCCATCTATTTTTATTTTAGAATGTTAGCATATATTTGTGTAATACAGAATATTGCCATCTTTTTCCTAGGTAATAGTTTTTTTGAGAAAGCTTTGTGAAGTAGTTCAACAGGAATCAAAACTAAAATAGTTTAGACATCTGCAAATCACAGTTAGGAAAATAGCAGTGTACACTATCCCTAAACCTATCTTATTATACAGCTAAGCTAGTATCAAAAGAAAATAGCTTTCTTAAAATAATTTACTGACCTTTAGTGAAAAAGTAGGACCTAGTTCCGTCTTGCCGCACATAGAAGTTCTCTCCCAGCTTGCTTCCGGGTTTAAATCGGAGCATGGCATGGTCATAAAGTCCATAGTCCCTGAACAGGACAATGCCTCCTGGCTTCAGCACCTTGAGATCACATGCAAGTCATATTACAGTATTTCAATCTGGGTAAACGAAGCATATCAAAAGCACATTTTAAAATTAACCACCAGATACATGTAATTTACTACTTCAAACTCTAGCTGTCAGATGTAAGACTTCTTTCAATCAAAGCATTTATTTGTATCCACATTATAACCCAAGTGCATCACGCAAGGGCTTGCGTAGTTCTGGTGGGACACAACTCCCAAACCTCTCAAAAATATGCTGGGAATTAGGGATCCTATACTAAACCTTTGCATGCTGCCATCTCTGCTCTCACCCTGTTGATGTTCTCCAAAACCAGCTTCATTTTGTCAGGATGGACAGCTGACAGGACGAAGATGAGAGTGATGACATCCACGCTGCCCTGTGGCACATTTTCCATCAGGTCATCTTTAGTTAAATCACATTGAAAGGCACAGCAGCGCTCAGGGCAGTACAGAGGGTTTTGCTGTCAATGGAAAAAGAATAAAAAAGTTTTATTTACATTTATTTTTCACTCCAAGGAAAAAGTTAAGTGCCTCATATTTTTCTCTCAATAGGGAGAAAAAAATATAGCTGTCACCTGTTATGACCAACTGGAGAGCTACTACAGCAGGTAACTATATAGTTCAATTCTAAAAAAGTATAAATGTGTATAAATGATGACCCCAAACCTTTTAAAGTTCTTATATGTAAATGTGTGGTTCCTTGTGAACGTAAAGTTGCATATTACATGAAAACAGCATGGAGTTCTGTTGACATAACAAAATAATTCACAGGTACGCGAAAAGATCTTACTTTGACAAATTCAACAGCCCGTGGTGAGAAGTCACAGGCATAAACAAAGATGTTGAGGTCATCTTTAAGCAGAGGGAAGATGCAGTTTCCAACACCACAGCCAGCCTCCAGCAGCACCAACTTCTGGGACTCAAACTGCAAGGCAGGTGGGACAGAGACACAAATAAAAAAAAATGGCCACAAAACACTTATTACTTTAGTCATGCCTCTAACCTCAGCTTAAAACCATTCTTAATAATGAAACTCTGAAAATGCATTTTAAAACTTTAGATATCCTTTATGGGAAACTTATTTTAAAAGTAGCAAGTTAACAATTTTAAATGTATCTTTTATGTCCTGAGAATCCTCAAGTTTCCTTAAACCGACATATAGGTGGAGTGTAACAATGTGTCCATCATACACATCAAAATCTGTATGTTTTTGACCGATTTAACACACAACCACATGCCTGTTAGTCATTTAACTCAAATATTTTTAAACAAAACAGACAGATGTCATATGCCAAACTCCCGTGAAACGCGTCTGCTCCGATGTTAACTGTCCATCGTGTGCTGTGAATATTTCCTCACCTCTCGGCAAGCCTTGAGCTCTTCAAATTCCCTGGTGGTCCAGTGTCTATCCTTGAAGAAATTCGTTGTGTTTCTTTTATAAAACAAGTCCCAGTTTTTCTGCGCTTCTTTCTCCAGCTTCATCTGTTTGAAATCAGACACCAGAGCCCGCTCACCGCTCAGTCTTCCCAGCTCCTCCTGAGTTAAAACCCGCGCAGTGGGGGTTTTAGTTTGTCCGGGGACACATGGAGACATTTGGTATTCCGACTCCTCTTCTTTTCTCAGGATGTGTACAGTTAACATCACCACTGAAAATCTCACTTTCCGACAGCGCCATGAAAAGCTGCTCAAAAGTTTTCTCACCCTCTGTTTATACTCGTTTACGAAAAAGAAACGTTTCAAACATACCAACCCCAGTTCTCTTATTTAGAGATTTCTTTTTAAATCAAGCCCGAGGTTACCTCTCCTTTTTACACATTTTTGCATCCATGTTGTCCGTTAGCTAAATTATGTCGTGTAGCCTTTACTATTTGATTCCGTTTCATACCAAAAGGCGCACGTGTTAAAATTACTCATTAAATACTAAATTAAAGTACGTAAAATAATTTCATAATATATTATTTAGTTCAATACGCTTATATTTTTATGAAATATGTTGTACTTTAATTAAAACAGTTAAAGTTGCTAAGAGAGCCTGCTTTCGGCGCTATTAGACAGCCGGACCGAAAGCGGAAAAGGCGTGGCCACGTGATGTTTTGCTAACGGTTAGCCGCAGAAGGCTAACTTTGTGTTGGAGTTGGCGTCTTATTTTGCTCCTGCTCAGTTTGTCAGATTGTCTCGGCTTTTCGCAAGATTTCACTTAAGTGTGAGTTTTAATCATCATTAAACAAACGAAGCCATGAACGGGAGTACGAATCCGCTGCTGGACAAAGAGGAGCATGTTTTGAAGCTCGGAGAAAGCTTTGAGAAGAGGCCAAAGTCTTCATTTCACACCATTAGATGTGAGTGTGACAGACTGCGCGATGTGTTAAATAAAACTTTGGCACCAGACGGCGCGCAGTGTTAGATTAACTGCCGTCTTGTTCACATGGACGGGGAGGCTGTGCCTTACACAATCTCTCTCTCTCTCTCTGTGTGTGTGTGTGTGTGTGTGTGTGTGTTGAATTATGTGTACTAAAGAATTAAATAATTTGTGTAGAAAATCTTGCACCGTTATACAACACGAACTATCCTTTTACTCAAAGGTTTTGGATAAATTTAGGTACTGCTAATAATTTTTCAAAATTTGTTTTACGAGACTTAATAAAATGTTTATCTGTTTATAACTACCTGCATACAATGGCTCTGATAAGAAGCTGTAAAATAGTTATAAAGCAGAAATGCAGGCGATTAAATTATCTGTTGTACTTCTTTTTCAGATGACTTCAAACCAGCATCAATAGACACAAGCTGTGAGGGAGAGCTTCAAGTTGGGAAAGGAGATGAAGTTACCATAACACTACCTCATATTCCAGTAAGACTGCATGACGTGTTCATCTTTCTGTAAAGACAGCAAATAATGAAATAATTTCCCTTCTTCTGGTAACAAATTCCCTTAAACACTCATTTTAAACTTGGTTGAACTGGTAGCACCTCATCAAATAAGCGAGGTATGGTGCTTGTGTGTTAGTTGGAGTGTTCAGTCAGTCAGAGAGACATCGGTTCCCATACAGTACTGTGCAAAAGTGAGCCACCTCTCATTTCTTTGTATTTTACTTTAAAGCAGCCAGACTTTCTTGTCATTTTAAAGTGGTCTTGAGCAATAACTGTCCAGGCTTTCTGAAGGTCTTTCAAAGTTTTTCAACATTGTCTGCTTTTTCACTTCTTTTCAATCCAATCCTTTTAGCCAACCATTTCCAGGAGCACTTTGTTGGAATAGAAAACTTTTATTGTCATCAAACATGGAGCATGACAAAAATATAGTAGCTGCCACCATTCGGTGCATTTTCTTTGTATAAACAAAGATAAGACAAATACTGTAAAATCGTTATGTATATAAAACAAAAAGCGAGAGTATATGAATATAAAACAGAAGCAAGTGCTGTGACCAGTGAGGTAGACAGAAGACGTGAAACAGTGAAAGCAAACGGTGTTGTGTGTTATTATGTAGTGTTCAGGAGCCTGATGGCCCAGGGGGAAAAGCTGTTCCTCAGCCTGTTTGGCCTGTTTGTGAGGTAGTGATGGTCAGATTAAGCTTTTGTGAAGCATACACGCACACACACCTCAACAAACTACTTTACTTTTGCAGTAAAGACCTTTTGTTCTGAAGCATATTTGCATTCTTTGAGGCACACACATTATGATCGAATATAATGATATCATGTTCTATTTACAAATAAAGATTGATGAATGTGTGTACTGAGAGGCCAGAGTGTAGAGAAAACATGGCATACATTAGGTGTATGGCAGGGGTGAATTTTGTGGGATCTGGAACACGCAAAGATTTTTATTTGAGCTGTGTGTGTGTGTGTGTGTGTGTGTGTGTGTGTGTGTTGGGGGGGGGTGTGTGTGCTGGCAACGAGATGTGGCAGTGACAGTGAATCACCTGATTGGACCACAGACCAGTCAGGTGATTCATTCAGGGAAAGAAGCAGTTCCTGCTTCGTGCGTCAAGTCCCCTGGGTATCGAATGACCCCTCTGGGTCTCCCCCTGGGGATTGGATGACGGCTTGCTAGTGCTAATAGCACAATTTTTTACAATTTTTCAACATTTGTAAAAAGTAAAAAAAGCTAAGTATCAACTCAATGATGGTTGACCTACAGCCAGATTACTTCATGTTCCAATATATCATATATCATAGAAGTAAAACATTTGACAGTGGAGGTCTATAGGCCAACAGGTCTTTTGTTTAACGTATGGTTTGGTAAAATTAACCAAGACTGTCTGTATTTAGATTATTGCTTTTCTTACAGGGCTCCACACCTCCCATGACAGTATTCAAAGGAAACAAGCGGCCATACCAGAAGGACTGTGTGCTCATCATTAACCACGATACTGGGGAGTTTGTACTAGAGAAACTCAGCAGCAGCATCCAGGTCAAGAAAACCAGGTGAGATGAAAATACTTAAGAAATTAAGATTATTGAAGTGGGAAGTAGCAGGATGGCATCTGTGTTCCTGTTAAATAAATTCAGGTAAAAACACTTCTTCTATGTGTGTGTGTGTGCACGTGTGTGTGTGTGTTTTTTACAGGGCAGAGGGCAGCAGTAAAATCCAGGCCCGGATTGAGCAGCAGTCAGTTCGGTCTAGCCAGCCCAGCTCTCAGTTTAGGGCCCCTACTAAACCTGGGGCTGGGATCAAAACTTCTCCTTCCCCATCTAAGGATAACCCCTCCCCTGAGCCTCAGCTTGATGACATCAAGAGAGGTGAGGAGGTTAATACACGCCCATAGCTCATGATACAATAGATCAAACATTTCCCTGGTGTGACTACAAATTTGTTATTCATGATGGTAATCCTACCCTTAATTAAGTCTTTTCTTTAAACACATAAGTATCATGTAGTTCTAAACAATAAATATTTAAACCTTACAGTTTGTTAAATTAAATCTCAATATCTTCATGTTAACTTTACTGATTCCCCACTGTTTTTAACAGAGCTGCGAGCAGAGGTGGAGGTGATAGAGCAGATGAGCAGCAGTGGCAGCAGCAGCTCCTCAGACTCAGGCAGCGCCTCAGGGAGCGGTGATGACAGCAGCAGCGACGGTGAGCTTGACACCCCCCGACCCCTCAGCCAGACCTCACCCAGCCGCCCCCCCATGGCCAATGGAGGAGCTGACCGGCAGCAGGGCAGCAACCAGCTTATGAACACACTCCGTGAGTACCTTTGGGTTATGCTTAGGCTTGATCCAAACATAGAGTACACGCAGGCTGCTACTGTTCCTGTTCTCTCACTGCCAGTACCTCTGTGATACCATTACTCTGTCTGTTATAATATCTGATAACAGACAGAGCTCTCATCTTTTGTTTCTTTTCTCATCATTTGTTTGCACGTGGAAGATTTACTGTGCCAATGCCTAATTATAGTCGATGTTTGCCTGGAGTTATCTAGTTGGGGTTTGTGCCAGTACTGTGGTATAACATGCATGTGTCCACTGCCTGTGAGTAAAAATTGCATTGCCTCATACTAATCTTTCCAGTGACGGTGCAGGCTGATACTGACTGCAAATAAAAATGCTCTTTAAATTCCAAAAGAAGTTGGGTACTGTGGAACATGTAAATAAAAACAAGGATTATAGGATTATAGCTGCTGAACAGTCCTGAGCCTCCTTTGTTGTATTTTTCATTTTATGATGCGCCAAATGTTTTCAGTTGGTGAAAGGTCTGGACTGCAGGCTGGCTGATCACCAAACAGTTTTCCACTTTGCCTCAGTCCATTTTAAATGAGCTTCGGCTCAGAGAAGACGGCTTCATTCCTGGCTCAGGTTCACACGTGGCTTCTTCTTTGAATGATAGAGCTTTGACCTGCATTTGTGGATGGCACAGTGAACTGCGTTCACAGACGGTGATTTCTGGAAGTGTTTCTGGGCCCATGCAGTTATTTCCATGATTTTGAACACAGTGCTGCCAGAGATTACGGGCATCCAATACTGATTTTTGGCCTTATGCTTTGTGTGTAGAGATTTCTCCAGATACTTGGAATTTTTTGATGATGTTGTGTACTGTAGATGATGAGATATTCAGAGTCTTGACAGTTTTACACTGAGGAATATTATTCTGAAATTTTCCACAATTTGTAGACACACTTTTTTGCAGATTAGCGAACCTCTGCCCATCTTTACTTCTGAGAAACTCTGCCTCTCTAAGATGCTCTTTTTATATGACCTGCTGCTAAATAAACTAATGAACTGCAGGATTTGCGTGCGCATGTGTGTGTGTGTGTGTGTAATATTGTATGTGTAGTTCTAATCTATTTTTCTTCTGGTCTTCACAGGAAATGACCTTCAGCTCAGTGAGTCAGGCAGCGACAGTGATGACGACTGAACTCTGTTTGGTTAGTCTCTCTGTCCACACTCCTCCTCCTCTTTTCTGCCTGGTTCACTTGTTTCTTTGCTGTGATAGCTGACCCCAGCTGTGTTGGTTGGTTTTACTATAAATATATTTTTTAAATTTGTTTTAGTGTGTCCTGAAAGCTGGCCATCCTGGAGCTTTAAGAGTGTATTTTTTATTAGATGTATATCTTGTTTTGTATAGCAAAACTTGAGACAAAGAGAAAATTTCTTTAAAGGTTTGGAAGATTATATATTAGAGTGCACATACATATTTTCTGTACTTAGAGCAGCTAGTTTTATTTACTTGTATCATTACTATTTGTTGAGTTTTGTCTTGTTGGTTAGGTGAGCAAGATTTTCTGTAGCTACATCGCTGTTATATTTTTATCAGTTTGCTAAGTATACAAAAAAAAAATGCAGAATTGCACAGATGATCTGCAAGTGAGCAACAAATCAAAGAAAAAAATTACATGTGCATTTTGCCGTGTGCTAAAGTTTTGAAGTTATTGTTGAACCAGCTGCTAATCTCAGTTTTGATTTGCTGTTTGCTGGTCATTTTTTAAAGTAGCATCACTACACTCAGTAGATTTCACCTCTTAGCAGTTTGAAAGTGTCGTTTGCTTACCTACGAAATTAGAATTTCTTTAGAAATTTGTTGCAGCTTTTTAACACTTGAGTTAGTATTTTTTTTAACCACAAGGGGGCAGAAAAGACTCAAAAACAAGCAGTTTGCCGGTATGGATAACATGTAAGTAAGCTATAGAATGTAAGTGTAGTGGCTTCTAACATTGCAGCTCTCTTTCGATTTCTACTCATGCCCACGAAAAATGTCAAACTAATTAGCTGATAGATGTTCCACTTCCTTCATTAGCTACGATTTTACTTCCACTGTCTGCAGTGTGATGCTAGACAGTACAAGCTTTTATTTTTGTAAGCTTATTTATATGAAAAAACAGCGACAACCATGCAGGAATCTCTTTGTGTGCCTTTTGTCTGACAGCCAGATGAAAATGCAGACTCAGAAACAGTTACAGCATCATAGCGATGCTTCAGAGAATTACTGATATTAAATCCTTCACAGTTCGGTCTGTGAGGCCATAACTGACAATTTAATCATATTTGAAAGAAGGGTCTAGATTGGAAGGTGCATCAGCGTTGGCACATACAAAATCTCAGTTAAGATTAAAAAAAATCTAAAATCATAGAAAACCAAAATAAACTCTGGATTAACTCTGGAAGAGGGAAACAAATTTGCCCCAGAATGATGTAATGTGTTACTCATTTGTTTCAAGTTTGTTAAATCAGCTACGTATCACTTGCAAACAGAGAGCATTTTATTTTTTTCCTCCAGTATTTTCATACAATACCTATACCATTGTACCATTCCACGCCTTAAAGCATTTTAGCTTTGAAAAAATAGTGAATGTGTCATTTTCAGAAAATGCCAAAGAGTTGAACTGCCCCTCGTCATGTGCAAGATGTGCAGGAGTGTTCACGGTGCAAAGCCTTTTTTCATACATTGACTGCAGTCCTGAAATTTTCCAGACATTATCTTACAGTGGTTGTGTGTTACAATGAAAATGTCTGAGTCAGTCACACCAGAAATGAAACAGACTTTAACTGGTCAGCTCCCTGTTGTACTGACTCCATTTAACATCTATCTGAGGCTGTGTGTGATTAAAGCTGGTAATTCTAATTTTCCATCATGCTTCCTGCACACTCTAAACAGGTGCCACCCATTGCCTAAACCAAACAGAGTGTTTCCAGTAGTTAAAATACAAAGGGTTCTCTTGCTGTGTGCTACATGTATGAAAATGACTTAACAGTGTTAGTGTGTAATTCGACTTTAATCTTAGACTTTTTTGGTGTAATTGTGATTTGTGTTTTTTTTTTTTCCCTATATCTGCTAGAGACTCTGAAGATCATTAGGTATTGGCTGTGTCATTATTAATGCAGTATAACAACCCAGAGTTTAAAGAAAACTGACCAGACTTAAAGTTCACAATATTTGTTGTTAAAGAACATTTAACAGCTGATTAATGTAAAATTTTAGGATGAAACACTAAATGATTATGGTTTTTGTGATGTGTGGGGTATAGTACCCAGAGAGAACCCATGCAGGCACGGGGAGAACAGAAATGTGGAGTTTGCATGTTTAAATATGATTCTGTAAGAACTGTGTTTAAACTATGTGTCTGCATAAACAGTATCTGAGCCATATTTCCAGTCAGGATCAGAGACTATAAGGCTCTATTTTAATCAATACAGCTGTCTGCAGAGACCACGCTCAACGTGACCCAAAGCGTCTTTTTAGGTTCAAGTTTATTTTCTTCTGTTTAGTGCTTGAAACCACAGTAAGTGTGTATTGCTGCCAAAATGCGTGTGACCCATACACCGTACTGAGGTTTGGGACTGAGGATCTGAAGTGCCACTTTCACTGTGAAGCATTTGTAGACACAGTGTTCAAAACCTTTTTTGTGTGACTGCATTCATTTGATGGGAAGAAACGAGTGTGTTCAGATAATCCAGCTGCCCCATATATACAAATCACTCTCTACAGAGGGCTTTAATCTGACTTTTCATTTATTTTAAAACAACATTTAATATAGGTAGCGACTACAGAATGACTTCAGATACAGCTCATGACTGAATTTCTTGAATCCCTGCACACCCACATTGTTGTAAAGCCTCTTCTCAGGACTGTGTGGGAGTGCATGGACGCGCTCCATCGACTCCACCTACCACACTCACATTTTGCGCCTTTTTAATGTCGAACAAACTTTGATTGAGACAGCCTCATGCAGTTCCCATCTACAACCTCAGCAGTGCAAGGCTCGCAAACTGAAAACAGCAACATGGTTTAAAACACAGGAGTAGAAAACAATGCCTGCATCGTTTATTGGACATCAGGTCCGAAACAATTGGCCAGCTACCAAATAAAAAAGAATACATTTGCTCTTGTTTTCTGCTATCCTATATTTGTAAAACTAGAGATTTTTACAGTCTCAGTTTTTACATGTTGTCACCCTCTTAAAATAACGGCCTAAGTCATTTTTTCAGGTTTTTCAGAAAAGACAAAAAAAAAAACCTGAACTAAACGTTGAAAATATGATGATTTAGGCAAAAATAAAATTTCTGTTAAAAAAAAGAATTGGACCATAATTTTAAGAGGGTGACGGTATGCAGTGAACATGATGAGAATGGATGTGCAGCATTTTAAAAAGAAACTGGACATGTATTTTAATGCTCATCAAACATTGTCTCATTGCTACACTCGTGTTGTTGGTGTTCCTCTGAAGCGTTTTAAACTGAACCTCATCTTTGCTTCATTAACTCACAGAACAAAGTAGACGTGATTGTAAGTTATAGGACAGTCATACTGTGCAGTACCAGAAAGGGTTACAGTAGCACGTGAAATTGAAGTATTTCTTCTCTAATGTGTGTCAGTGTTTAGTTTCTCCACCCGGGCCGGCCTGCAGTAGATTTTTTTTTTTTTCTGCTTTTAAACGGCGTTGGATGTGAAAGTGGGTCGTGAATTGCTGAAATGAGCAAAACCACTGAAACAGGTGGACACACATCTCTAATTCCCTAAAAAAAAAACTGTACAAGTCTCGAGACTCAGTTTTGTTGTTTAATGATGTATTTGGTGCTGTAGTCCATATGTTTTATTTAAGTGATATGTTCATGTGAAATATGTTTGTATAAATTTGAAGTGTATTAAAACTCTGCAGATGTATTTAAATGTAGTTTGACTCCTTTATTTCAAGATTTGTGTCTTTTTTTTTTTTTTGGTCTTTAGTGGAGATAAATCTAGAGAGGCACAGATCCATGTGCAAGTATGAAATCAGCTTTACTTCATTTTTTTTTTTTTTAGCACTGGCTTCTTTGGGGATTTGAACCAGCAGCCTTTGTGTCCCAACACTACACAGAGTAAAGACGACAGTCAAAAAGGAACTTTGAGAAAAGGTTATATTGCTGGTTTTAAATAATTATCATCAAGTGAAACGTATGCTTACATGAACACCTTCAGTTTACTAACCACTACGACCTGTACACTGAGCATAATACAGTACAGTACTTAATCCCTGCGATGGTGCAACAGCTGAGTCACATTTGGGCATTTCTCTTCAAACAATAACAAAAACAAGTACACAACAAATACATAAATAGCTTTTGTTTCCCTTTAAATCATTTATAACACAATTATATTCATGTTTCTGGCTCTTGCTACGACATTATCTCATTTGACCGATATATAAATTAACAGCATCAACAACAAATAACAATAATAATAATTAGAACAATAATTATATAAAAGCTGTCTGTCTTTCATATAAATCTGGCTAGCTTACACTATGAAATGATGGAATAGAGATGATGAGCTCAGTTTGATATGATGAATCGAAGAGTTTCTCGACTTTGAATCTCACTATTCCAAATGCAGACGCTGTGTTGTTCACTTTAATGTGTTCGTGAGAGAAACTCAGGTACCATGTTGGCTCTAAGAGGAATCCTCTGGCCCCAGACTGTTTCCTGAGGGTCCATGGCAACATGTTGAAGTTCCTGAAATAGGTGAGATGTAATATCTCCAAATGCCACTTAAGTTGTCTCTTGAGATTTCAGTTTTCACTCTGCAAGACTGTAACTGGTACCTCCTGTGGTGTGGAGACTGGTATCAGTATCAGTGTGGCAAAGAGGCGTGAGGAAGTCAGAACTCGAACATGCCATGATCAGATGATCATCAGAGTTTCCCCTTCAGTCCGTCACCAAAGTTTGGCTCTCTGACATCTAAATCACGACAACGCACGTCCTTGTGACGTTATGGACCCTGAGTACCTTGTTGCATCTGATCTGTCAACTTGAGACCCTTTAGTGTCTTCCCAAACTCTTCTTTGCTAGTTTGGACCCTTAGTTTCAGTTCAGATGACCCTCCCTAATTTAACCCCCTTCCACCCGGCTCACAAGGGTCACCGTCCGGGGCATGCTGTGGGTTTGATGCACCGTCCCTGGAACATCACCAGGTTGGCAGGGCAGTGGCAGCCAGCCACGCAGGGCTTGCGACACGGTCCGATCTCGTTCCAGTTGTCACAGGTTTTGGTACAGCCTGGGCCGCAGGTGTTGTACACAGCATCGTGTTTACACTGGGTGGCTGGTGGGAGTGGAAAGGAAAAAAGGGTTTGGACTTGATTATATCAGTGTGAGTGAGCCACATCACCTGGCTCAGGTATCTTCTCATTAACTGATCTTGTGCCCTTATAGCAAACCTAATACATACAATTCATTTCATCAAGCTTGAAGGTTAAAATATAGCAAAAGAGGAGATTTAAGGTGAATCCTATTTTTTTCCTCTAAGAGGGAGTACTGCTGCAGAATCTTCTTACACAGAAAAACAAATCTGGCTCAAGTGTCACTACGACTGGCCCCCAACAGTCACGGGCTACTCTCAAATGGCTCTATGATTAGCTTATGAGTGCTGCCACTAACCCATGCAAGCAGCTTCAGGCTTCCAGAGGACGGGCACACCTTCCCTCTCACAGGCTCGGCTGTAGGCGATGAAGGACTCGCAGTAACAGTTTTTATGGACTGGACACTCACACATGTCCGTCACACACGACCTGCAGAGGGAAGAATTTGGTGTTTATGATTAGACTGTGAGAATGAAATAGGTTATACTGAAAGCGTCATATAGTATGGTTATGTGTGAGATGCAACAGTGTTTATTTAGAGTCAAACAATAAAAATGTGGTACTTTGCACATTCTTTAGGCAGAAGTTTCAACCTTATTCTTACCTGTAAAAAGACCCGAAGTCCACCACGCTGTGGCACTTACTAAAAAGCCACGACTTTATCTTCTGACACTCCCGGTGAGCCCTGAATTTGACTTTGACGCTGCCGGGGCACAGGAATGACGTCGGCCTGTGAGGCGGATGATGTTTAGTGCAAATCTCATTTCCCTCGACTCGCCACGACTCTGCAAACTCATCCACGTCAAACTTGAACTGGCCATCACCTCCCATGGTGTCGTCGCGCTTGTGACCATTGTAGTTGCCACACAGGCCACAGAGGCGCCCACGCAGATGAGGAGCAGCTACAACCTCCACAAAACTGTCACCGTCCCATGTGATCTCCAGACCTGCAGACACAGGTGGAGGTGAGACGCAAAATCTTAGCAGGAACCTCGAGTATCCATATTTATCACCGTTTTAATTCAGAATACTCATTCTACACATTTTAATTCAAGGGGTATGAGAAGTAGGAAGACTCCTGCACCTCTGCTGACAGAAGACGTTGGCCACACTCAGGTACAGTCAGACCAGATCAGGTGGTGATGCATAGAAAACCATGCTCAGGGCACTGGGCCATACCAAAATTTGCCAGTGAGCACTTATATCAACAACTCTCAGTTGATGTGGAATCTGGGGCATGTTTGGGGAACAGCTGTACACTTTACAACGTTGAATCAAATAAATTCAGCTTAAGCTGAGTCCAAAGATTGAGGCGAATATTTGCTGGTTTAAAACAAACTTTTAAAAAGTGGGATCAGAAAGATGCGTCCTGACCTGCAATGGTGGTGAGCTTGAGCAGGTACCCATCGAGGTCCACGTGCACCCCAGGTCCATGGTAGGGCAGGGCGATGCGGGTACCGTTCTTCCGTACTGTCAGGTGCTGGTGCAGGCTGAGGATCAAACTGCCCAGCCTCACTTCGACAGACTGAGTCCAGGAGAAGGAGCGAGTCCGTCGAGCGTGATTCTTCACCAACACCTGAAATCAAAGTAATGAGATTATTTAAAGCCATCAAAACAGCTTGATGCGGAAAGGATAATGCAGGATCTGTTGAGGTCTCAGAAGTCCCGATGTCTTTGTAAAGTTGTCAGCCTCATCCAGTTTCCTTAAATCTGAAAAAGTTTGCTGAGCATTGAGTAGAGACTACAGTACCAGTTCCCCCCTTTTTCCCATCTAATTTCTCCCATCTAAAGAGTACACAGTTTCACAAATCTTAGTGTATTCTTTTGTGGGCATTCTAACATCCATCTTACCGTGAAGCTCGAGTCTGGGCTGTTGATATTATTCCCAGGCCCTCCAGCGGGGATGCCACCACAATCACGAGTCAGAACATACTGACAGGTTCCCTGAAAGTTAAAGGTCCTGCCGTCAAAGGTGTTGTAATGAGGGTCACCAAAGACTGTACATACGCCTGGCTCTGAAGAGGGACAAAGAGAAAAAGATCTTGATATTTTCAAACAGCAAATAGAAGTCAAAGAATACAAATGTGACCAAAAACACAAACTCTGGATCAGCCATCAGTAGGTCCCTGCATAGATCTCAGTGCTCCAGTCTCAGAGTGTTTATGCATCCAGTGTTTTTAAAATTCTGTTTGGACTGCAGTGGTTCCAGCAAAAAAACCGCACCAACTACACACACACTCACATACACATACACACACAAGCATGCACAATTTGACCTGATGTTATGTGTTACTTGCATCATCCTCGATAGGATCTTCACCTCTGTTATGATAGTTCTGATTAAAGAAATCGTTTAAACTCACTCTTTAGCTCATTAATACCCTGTGGTCTCTACATGCAGTGGAGGGCATTTGAGAACTCACTGATCCCTAATCAGTATGAACATTATGTTCATTCATGAGATATAGACAAAAGACCACACTCTCTGAGCAATCAAAAGTATCTGATTGCTCCAGCTCCTCCAGCTGCCAGGATCATTTAGAGTTATAGAAAGTGTAAATGTGTGTGTGTGTGTCAGGGGAAGGAGGAGACCTGCTTCTGTGTGTGTCCCTCGCCAACACAAACTGTCTCAGAGTAACAGAGGGCTTTCTAAAGTGCTCCCTGAAATGCCGAGCATGGCAGGAATACTGAGGGTTGCCGGCTGTTGAGAGAATGAGAATAAATGTGGCCTCACCCAGCAGTCAGGTTTACATTTGTGTCTATAGCAACATATATAATTGTAAAAACCTTTGAAATAAGATAATAATAAAAGGTATTTTGATGAAAGGTAATGAGTGCATTTATACTTGGCCAATAAAGTTGATTTGATATTATTCTTCAAAAGCAATACACTAACTTAATCAAGAAAGATGCACATAACAAATGAATGTATTGCTGGTCAGCTTATAAAAACACCACCTAAGAAGAAGAAGGAATGGGATAATTAATCACAACGCAACTGTAACTATGTCTGCAGTTTGGGCCTCTTGGGAACACAGGAGGTGAATGTAATCCATCCACCCTCTCTGTCTTCTTTTCCTCCACACCACCACTGACAATCAGCCTGTTTATTTATCCTGCAGGACCCCTTACAACTGGAAAGGAATCACACAGAGCGACAAACACATGGTCAATCTCACACACACACATACACACGGAGTCCCGGTAGTGCAAACACATGTGGAAGTGATTGTGGTGTGTGAGTGTGTGCAAGGTAGAACGAGACTCTGTGGGAAACCAAATTTACGCACCTGGATATCTGCCTGTCCATGAGGTTATTATAGCCAATTAGAGCCCAGAGAGTCAGAATTGTGTGAGCTCGTGCTTAAGTTCATCAGCATGTTTGTTGACCAGAATTAAGGCATTGTTTAGACAGGAGAGCATGCGCGAGCAGATGTGTAAATTCATAAAATCAGAGTTTGTGCAAGTTCTCAACTCCTTGAAGACGTTTTGGCAGATTTGTTGTTGCCCAGCCTATTAAGTCATAATAAACACAGACCACCAAAAGACACACACACACACACACACACACACGCTTACCCAACATGACCACCCTGTCTGTCTTTTATTAGTCCATTTTAAAGCCTTGCTTTCCCAAAAGCCTTCATCCACTTTGTTAAATAACTAGTTTCATCATGTCAGTATTATACACATGTGCTGACAATAACCATACAAAACAATTTTCTTCATAGAGTTAGCTAAAACTAGGCTTTAAAAAAAAAACAAAAAAAAATTGAGTTAACTGAAATGAATTCAAACAATGTTTTGCATTTACAAATCTAAACTCAAATTAAAATGTAGAGGTTAATGTCTGTAATTTCAGTCTCTCATTGTGGTCAAATCTTTCATCATGGCCAGCCTGATGAGGTGGTTTGGTGGTTGTGTTTATTGAGACTGGGATGTCTACATGACTGAGTCCAGTGTTTGTATTGCAATTCCTGTTCTCAACTCAAAACTTGCCCCTTGGAAACTTGGGCTCCTATTATCATTAAAACACAAACTAATAAAACATTTATTATTTACACAGTAAAATCTAAACAAACAGTCTGAATACAAAGACTAAACCAAATAAAAACTACGTAAAAATGAAAAATACATACAACTATGATTGCTATTATACAAGAACTTGTTTGATTTATTTTCCCCCCTGTGGCACTTTCTTCATTTAACAAAACATAAGATCTTTTCTTAATGAGCTCTTGTACAGCTGTCAAGCAGCTGTATAAAGTACTGTCAACATCTGGACTGACGCTTCAGATACTTGAAACAACCGTTCAAATAAGATTATTTTAAACAGAAAAGAACTAATGAAAAAGTGAGCTTTCAATTAGGACTGAACCTAACAATTATTTTACTATAACAGTAAGGATTAGGGTTGTCCCCCAAAACATCATACTAAACTATCAGTTGATGACAGGAATCTTGGTTTTGGCTGGTTGTGCACAGGAAAGTCCACCACAGGACATAGCTACAGACAGACATTATCCGTTTGTCACTGCAGCTACACACTGTGTGACGGGCTTCTTTTTGAGGAGGTAAAAGATGCTGAAGAATGCATCATTCAAACTCGGCAGGTATTATTCTCCACAATTCTCAAACATTTTAGAAAAACTTTTCACTGTTAGACTGGATAAATCCAGTGACAATTACAAACTACTCTCTGACAGTCAGTACGGATGTAGAAAAAGCTGGTCTACAACGTTAGCAATGATAGATCGCATTAGAAAAAATGACAAATTCCATGGACAATTAGAGTATTTCTTGATCTGAAAAAAGCATGAGACACAGTTAACCATGAAATATTATTAAATAAACTGGAAAGATTTGGGATAAGGGGGTTGGTGCTGAATTGGGTTAAAAGCTGTAGACATGTAGATTTTTTAAACATACGTAGATCAATCATGGTTATATGTGTAGGCACCATCCAAGGCTCGTTTTGAGCCACAAAAATCCTGTAGAGGTACAAAGACTAGGCGACTCATTGTTTGAAAAAACAGCTGCCAGAAAAACCTTTAGGCAGCACTAGTTTAAACTATAAAACCTCAAAAAGGATAACCTAAAAACAGAGGTGTTGTCTTGCTTTCTCCTAACACACAAACAAGCTGTTTGACAACATTAAATACTGACTTGTGATTTAAATGATTAACTACCTATGAATTGTTTCTGTTACCTGTCAAAAAGTTTCAACTTTCCATGCAGTGCATTAGCCTTTAGTACCTGACAGTTGGACACATGAAGGCAAAAACAGTTTTGAACCCTAACAGTAAAACGCATCCACAGTGGGCTGCTGCATACATTCAACACCACACTCGCAATGTCAGCAGCAACGTTACAGGCCAGCTGCTCTCTAAATATGTGAGTGACATGAACATAAGTGAAATACATGCTTTTACACCTTCTGCTCCTCCAGATCACAGTTACAGGTCAGCTATATAACAGACTCTCTGGCAGAGGTTCACCATCTTGCTCAAGAACGCTTCACAGGGACAGATGAATTAAAGTGTCTGCTCCGCACGCCAGCAGCTAAACCTCCAGCCAATTCTCGATTACCGACACTAACCGTGGGATAATAAACAATGACATCACGGCCTGCGCGCCAACTTGAGAGAATCCATCTTGAAAAAAAATATGCTGATTAACCCCAGGAGACAGCCGCAGACTCCAGGGTAATACCCGCTCCTCTATCTCAGTGTTGTACTTCTGTGTGTTGACATTCCCCACACACTCAGAGCAGTGGGGAAAAGAAGAGAGGGGCAGAAAAAGAAAAAAAAATGGAGTGATAAAAAACAAACATGACCACAATTTTTTCTTGTCTGTTTTCTGAGCCAAATTGTTTCAGTGGATTGATATAAACACTGACTCACATGAGCCGATGATTACACTGTTTATGGAACACACATGCTCGCGCTGGTTTCGCTCATTAATCCCATTAGGAGCTTCGGGGAGAAGCGCCGATTCATTCGCATACTTCTGACAGTAACACACACACGTGGTGGCATTTTTGCAAGATGGTAGTGTTTTTCTGAGGAAATGTCAGACAGAGAATTTGTTTATCAGAGGTCCCCTTGCTTGAGTTACATCCCTGGTTATAAACACAGTGCTGAACAAACCAGCAGTGTGTGTGTGTGTGTCAGTCTGAAATATTCCACTGGTGCCTTGTTCTCCTCCAAGTAAGGTAACAATTATTTCCCAGAAACAGAGAGAAAAGATTTAGATCCCGGGGAAAAAGAAAAAAAAAAAAGACAAAAACTTCAGAGACTGATCAGACATCTGAACCACACACAAAAACACAAAATCTACAAAACAGCTTGCAGGCATGCAATGTGCATCCAGAACTCACTGTGTCCCTGAAGCCATCGTATTTGTAGACGTGTCCCGTGCTGGTGCCAAGTTTGATGCCGTGACCTAAGCACACCCGTCTCCACTGGGCCAGGTTGAGCTCGCTGGCAGGGATGTTATCCACCTTCCCCGTCTTGCTGCTCTTATAAACAACATTTTGCTTGCTGAAACGCAGCCGCCCGTCATTCTGCAGCAACATAAGGAAGAATTAAAAGCTCAAATAGTACTTTATTCAAAGTAAAGCTAAAGATGACCTAATTGTTAAAGCTACTTCATGATAAAAATCAAAACACTGGTTACATCATCCCAAATGTGAGTTTCCTTGTCATTTATGATAAACTTATCTTTGAATTTTGACAGCTGGTTGAACAAAATTGTATAATACATGTTCCTTTTAATGATTTCTTGAGATATAGATGGATTAAAAATAAAATAATTTTAAAAAAATTATTCCTTGTTTACAGCAACAACCTCTTTACAACAGTGATCATGCAAAAAAATAAAGACTACTTGTTTTCTTCACAACACAAAAATTCTGCTGCAGTGCCGATGAACACAAACTTTTAAAGTCTTGGTAAATAGACAACAGCTTCACCTGTTACACGCTCATGACTAACACACTAATATAATACTAATAATATGATAAAGGCATTTTAAAATTAACATGCACTTATTTTAACAAGTTTGTTAGGTAATTAAGCAGTGATGTGAACAAGTATTTGCCCCCCTTTCTTTTTTTTTAGTATTCGTCAAACTTCAGATCATTAAATAAATTTAATATTAGACAAAGATAACCTGAGTAAATACAAAATGCAGTTTTTAATATGATGATTTTAAAAACTGTCCAAAACTACTTGGCTCTGTGTGAAAAAGTAATTGGACCCTTTCATTAAATCATATATTAACTGTGATTAACCACCTTTTTTGGAAAGCTGAGTTAAATTTCAACATACCTGGGCCTGGTTACTGCCAGTCCTGTTCTATCAAGAAATCACTTAAATAGAACCATTCTGGCAAAGTGAAGTAGGCCAAAAGAGCTCAACATCCAACACATCATACCACGATACACAGAAACTCAAGAACAGCTGAGAAACAAAGTCACTAACATCTATCAGTCTGGAGTTACAAAGCCATTTCTAAGGCTTTGTGACTCCAGGAGAACTCATGGAGAGAGCCATTATCCACAAATGGAGAAAACTTGGAACAGTGGTGAACCTTCCCATGAGTCGCTGGCCTATGAAAATTACTCCAAAAAACACATTGACGAGCTCATCCAGGAAGTCACAAATCACCCCAGAACAACATCTAAAGAACTGTTCATGATTCAACAATAAGAAAGACTGAGCAAAAATGGCATCCATGGGAGAGTTCCTTGCAGAAAACCACTGCTAACCAAAAATAACACAAAGGCTCATCTCACATTTACCAACCCCCCCCCCCGCAAAAAACAAAACAAACAAACAAAAAAAACCCAACATTCTGATGATCTTCAAAACATTTGGGGAAATATTCTGAGCACTGACAAAACAAAAGCTTTACTTTTTGGAAGATTTGAGTCCCGTTACATCTGCTGTAAAACTATCAGCATTTCATAAAAAGGACATACCAACAGTCAAAAATTGTGTACCACCACCATGGTGTACCACCTGTGACGGTCTCTGGCTGCTTTGGGACCTGGGCGACTTGCTGTAATTGATGGAACCATAAACTCTGCTCTCTACCAGAAAATCCTGAAGGAAAATGTCTGTCCATCAGTTTGTGCCCCGAAGCTCAAGCTCACTTGGGTTATGCAATGAATGAATTGAAACAATTCTGCAAAGAGTGGGCCAAAATTTCTCCATGATGTCAAATACTTGTTGCCAGTTTTTGCAAACGCTCAACTGCAGTTCTTGCTGCCAAGGGATTTTTGGGGGCGATTACTTTTCCCACTTAGGGCCAGGTAGATTTGGATAGCTTGGTTTTCCCTTAATAAATGAAATGATCATTTAAAAAACACATTTTTTACTCACTCAGATTATCTTTGTCTAATATTAAAAGTTGTCTGATCTGAAACATTTAAGTGTGACAAGTATGCAAAAATCAGCACTGTAAATAATGCTGTGATGTATCAGCCTATCCGCAAACATGATCACATCTACTGATACCAGATGGCCTTGTGCCACTCAAAAGAGTGCAATGAAAGACAGTTTGGGAGCAGAGGCAGTAAAGATACTGACCCAGGAGCCTTTGACCTCCTGGTAGATCTCGTTGAACTCCAGTGTGTCTCCCATTTCGGCTACAGGCGATGACTGATGCTCTACAGACAGACAGAGACGGAGGAAGCTGCATTAAACACAACCAAACATCTACAGCAAGGCTTATGTCATGCAT
The DNA here is from genome assembly GCA_024447675.2 of Pterophyllum scalare. Classification (NCBI taxonomy): domain Eukaryota; kingdom Metazoa; phylum Chordata; class Actinopteri; order Cichliformes; family Cichlidae; genus Pterophyllum; species Pterophyllum scalare. Next base: position 27,565 of record JAMQGT020014051.1, read on the forward strand.
GGCTTTCAAACCATTCCCAGATTGTGGCATGGTGGAGTCTGCAGTTTGTTGCTTCTCCTCATGGTGGGAAACTAGTGTTGTGTTGATGAAAACATGACCAAGCACATAGCGACTGAGCCAAAACACCGAGAGGCAGAAAGCAGCTATCCTGTAACTGTGTAAACACTATAAGCAGCTTTATGTTGAGTTTGGTTTTGTCGTATTGTTTAATATTTCCGTTTATTAGTGTTTAACGCGCTGAGTAAAGTTGTGAGCCAGCTAAAAGCTAACTTCCGACAGTTAACAGTAAAATCTAGCCAGCGAATATTATCTTACGACAGGAATCTGTTAGTAACGACTGGGTCTTTGTGTTTCCCTAGATAAACCATAACTATCATCCATGCTGCGCCACTAACAATAGCTAGGCTAACTTCAACTGCACAGGGACCGCTTGTTTTACACAACGATGCCGCATCGTAGCTAACCGAATCCTCCGATTTCAGACGGCGTGCGCTACAACGCCGCCCCGCTAGAAAAGGTCGTGCATTAAATCGAACGCTCCACCAGCGGTAGGCCGGTAAAAAGAAATCATGTAACGTTTGGAGTTATTGTAGCAAACGACATGGCTCAAAATAAGTAAGTGTGCGCCACGTACTTCCTCGTTACTCACACACACCAATTAATATATTTCTATATCAGTGAGAGTATATAGTTTTAAAAAACTTCAGGTCTTACTGTGACAGTGTTCAGCAGCTTCGCCTGTTTCCCGCGTGTAGCATTGGGAGCTAGTCACAGGAAAGACTCAGGGGAAGATGATATTTGCTTCCGGTTTTGAGACTTATTTTTTTCCCCATCCCTTCAATCACAAAGGTATTTGATGGATAGTAAAGTATAACGACTATGAAGTGTTTTGGAAGCGAAACTTGAACAATGGAAACGATTTAAAAAAAAAAAGAATTTCTGCTCGGGACATAATAGGTTGCAGTGACCGCTCATCACCACTGGGTGGCACACATCACATCTAGTGACGCTTATGTCCCCCCCCATACTTTATGTCAAAAAATTTTGCTAACACAATATTAAACATAGACTGTAACAATACCAGGGGAGCTTATGT
>JAMQGT020014052.1:0-96292 GCA_024447675.2 Pterophyllum scalare
TATGTTATGTTAACCTCTTGGTTCACGATTACGTATTGCTACCTTTGACAAGTTTAAATATTTGTTTAAAAAAACATGTTAATTAAGAAATATGTAGATATTTGATTTACTTGAAATTAATGTATGAAATACTTTCTGTTGCATTATTAATTTGTGGTTAGCTGAACATTGTGTTATGTAGGAGGGGTAGGCACATATAAGCTGTTGCTTCTGCCTACACCCTTCCTGCCTTCCTGAAATAAATTAAATCAAATCCAAATAAATAAATGGCAGGTACAAATGAAAGAATAAAGACAACAAAGAGAAAATAAACTGACAAGGAGGCCACAGTCCAGTTATAATCTAATGCTAATCTATTAACAATGTCCTACATAACTAGAAGGGTACTCTGACTGAAAGCTTTGACTGTGCGGTGGTGTGCTGTGCCAAGGCGAGTGCACAGATTTGGATAAGCGCTGTCTGGAGATATGTCTGAGATAACAGCTATAGTCACTCACTCCTGGTTTGCCTGCCAACCATGTGTGTGTAAATGTGCATGTGCGTGCTCAAGATAACCCCAGAGGCTCTTGCTCCTGTTCCAGCCAACGGTAGTTTACAGCTGATAGTGACAGCTAGGAAATTTAACGCATCACAAAAGTGGACACCTTGAAAAGTCGATATACTGCACAGGGGGAAATATATAGAATTTGATAAAAGTTTGACAGCTAGTCAGGGGAAATACAGAAAATGAAAATAGATTACAGTATGTGATGAAATACGAAGGTATGTAGACACAAACTACCCAGTACTGAGTTTCATCCTGTTTTGTTGTTTGGCTGTTTTGATTCCCTCGCAGGGATGCAACAGCCTCTCACTGAATTGTAGTCTGTGTTTATTCAGATGCATTCACTCTCCCAGCCACCTTGCGTTCAGTGCATCTGTACTTGGAGTGCCTCTTTCCTATCTCATCTCACACATGCTCAGTTGGATCTCTGCCATGTGACTGGCGATACCACGGGTACGAGCTGATTTGACCGCCATGGGTATCGCTAGTCTTGTGGAATCAGGTACCAAAAACTTTCAAGGATCAGTTGAACTGAGTCACCAGGTTTTTTTGTTTCTTTTTCCCTCCAGTTTTCTCAAGAGGCAGTAATTTGTGCCACTAAAACTCAGCGTGGACTTCCACCATCCAGCTGCGTCTACAAGTGGCATGATGGATGCAGCTACTCAAGTACAAATTAGGTGTACGCTTAGTAAACCACTGCCAGATCCCAGCGTTCTCATCAAATTCACGCTCGGCATCCTGTCCTTTACAACCCCAGCTGATGGCTTTTGAGCTCCACTAGTTGATAATTGAGGCTAAAGACCTTGGCAGTGGGCATCAATTAGTTGTGTTCCTTTATAGTTGTTCCACACAAATATGTTGTAAAGACAAACAGGAGACAAACGTTGTTGCTACGAGTGGCTGTGCCATCAGTTCCAGTGGACTTCTCTGGGAGAAATTTAAGAATTTTAAAAGAAATGATGTAGTATGGCAAAGAAATGTCATCTCAATGATAAACCTTAAAACTTGCACGCATTTTTTTTATGGAATTGTGTAAACTATATACCTTTTCCTTGATTATATATCCCGAGACTTTGTCTTTAAAAAGGTTTCTTATTTCCAGCTAACAATGAAGAATAGAAATGCTGTGCACACTGCAACAATCTGAGTGGGCCTCCAGCATATTAATGTTGTGTTGGCTTTGTCCTCAGATTTGTTTGCTCACATTAATTATTGTGAGTGTTTAGCATTAGTTTTTGAAACATGATGACAGTGCACCAACTGACTTGTGGCAGGATTACTGTGTCAGGTCAAAACTCTGCAAATAGAAAAGTCCCAGAAGTTGGATTTGTTTTACTTTCAGATAAGCCATTTGAGCGGCATGAAAGCCACAACTAGTAGTTTAGTGTGGTTCTGGCCTCTCATGGTAAAAGACCCTGTGTAACACTCTTTAGCTTTAGCAGTTCTCCAAAACTCTACTGTGTGTTCTCATTCGCCCATCGGCTTACACACGGATGGTGGCAGGACTGCTTCGCCCGGTGCTCGCCTGCCATCAAGACACCAACCCTGGGATTTATGAACAAGCTGTTAACTCCCCACTGCCCCTTACCACTCTTTAACATTTTCTTCTCATGGAGTAACAGAGTTTTTATTTAATCTGTAACTTCTGAATAAGCCTGGACGAGCAGATCTATCACTTCTGTCCATAGGTGGCAGGTAAAGAGGCCTGTTATGGGCTTTACCTTCTAAAAAATGTCCACTAGTGATCATATTATCTGGGTCAGGTATCTGTTCTCTGAAGCATATGGGCTGATTTGGATTTACGTTAATTAACAGGCTTAATTACCATCAATTTTCCTTTATGAGCCTGACCAGTTGTTGCCTCCTGGCTCTGTGTGTCCTCTGCAGGGCATTTTAGTCATATATTTCATTAATGGGCCCGTCTTTAGGATTTAGTGACATTTAGTAGAGAGGTTACAGATTGATTCATAGTTACAGGTGATTATCCTAATGATGATTTAATGACGAATGCTATGTTCCCATTCTGCTAATAGATCTCTTTGAATAAAAGGTCACTTCACTTCCAGTGGACAGGCCCAGCCATGTCAGTTCAGACATGAGTTTTGTGGAACATTAAACACCAGGTTGCATGTTTAGAAGGTGCACACTTTTTTATTTTTTATTTTTCTATACACTTCATTGCCACTTAGCTAATTACTACATGTGTACATTCCAATCAGCATTTTTGGCTACAGTTAGAATTGTCTTCATGTACAGTTAATGAGAATAACAATGTCATAAAAATATATATATTTTAGCTTTAAAGTCAGTACAATTTGTAAAATTAGATATTATTTAATAGTCAAATATGGAACTGAATTCATGTTTTTAATGCCCAAATTTCAGCCGGCACACTGGAGTCCTCCGAGAAGTCAGAAATTAATCAAATATAACATTCAACAACTAAAACCTATTTTTCTGTTCAAGTAAATTACTGTAATTTGTCATCTTAATTAAAAAATAATAAATTTCCTAATGACTACTTTCTGTTTTTTTTTAACAGTAAATTTGAAAATTAATGAATGACAACAATAATTATATTTTAGCAGTAAAAATATAATTTTGATTGAGCATGCTGGCAGATTAGCCATCGCAGAAACATCCAAATGATTTTGTTAATTAACAGTGATGTTGATTTTACCCACATGTGGCATAAACCTGTTGGTCTAATAAGTTTGTTTATCATCTAAAAACATGTCCAGCAGATTGTGTGTATTTTCCTTCGCGATCATTACTCCACTGCGTCTGCTGTTGTTGTCACCTGTGTGGAAGTACTTCTAAAACTGAGACTGTTTTTTTTTATGTGCCTCTTGCAGCTTAAGAAGGTTTTAAGAGTTTTAAAGGCATTAATCTACAAATTACGAGTTAAAGAAAAGAGCTGAAAACTGAGTTTTGCATAATTCAAATTGGTGGTGAATCAGTTGTGTTGTTTAAACGAAGTAGTAACAGCGACTGAGTCACTGAACTCAGTTAATTACTTGGCATTGCACACACTAAAGTACTGCACTGGTAATTTTAGAGAGCAGCGAAATAGAGCTGTTGACCAAATGACCATTTAGACTGATTATTGTCCTGTCTCTACACCATTGTAATATCATCATTAAGCAGGCCAAATAGACCATGAAATAGGATAGAAGGAGGAGCTGAATGTAAAATTTAAAAATGAAATATTGTGGATATAATGGATCAGCCATGGTTCTTTACTTGAATGAGCTGCTGCACTGTGGTATATAACACTGCAAGGGTTATATTTCAGATACTATTTTATTGTTGAAAACAGAGAAGAAAAATTTACTTGATTCATTTTTGTTTGTTTTTTGGGCTGTAAATTTCTGTCTTATTGTCCTTCTTGATTCATTCACCAGCTTGTATTCAAGTTGGTGAATGAATAAAGCATAGTGTTTTCAACCCACATCAGCTCATAGTTCACCCGATAAACTTCTAACCATCCAACTGGCAAATCTCATGCGGGTGCACTCATTTAAGCCGTTTTAGCCTGCTGCACATCTGCAGGCCACTTTGCAACCCATCTCCACATGAGGTCTTCCTTTCATGGTGCATCTAGCTCACTAAGGCCTCAGTCACACCACCGTAGAGACTGATCAACTGGGTTGCTAGGGAAAATCTGCGTATTCCCCAAGTGGTTGCTCGAGGTTACCAGCTGCTAACCCTCCTTGTGATTGCTTTGTTCACCAGCAGATTGCTGCGGTCACGCACAGATTGCATGAAAGACATTTGTCTGCCAACTTTCACTATTTGTTCTCCAGTCTCGAAACTGGAACAAATCGTTTGCGTTACTGTAAAAGTTGTATTTTACCGCTACAACCAACACATTTTAAAAGGTGCAACTTTTACTTTAAAGGTGAATGCTCGGTCTCCATTTCCGGTTTCACTACTAGTGAGCATTTTCCGTGCAACCTGCAGGTGACCATGACAACCTGCTAGCAACTAAAGCATTGGCAAGGAGGCCGTTGGAGGTTTCTTTGCAACCAATTTCAGCCAGCAACTGCCAGCAACCACTCACAAAGCTGTCACGGAATGCAGATTTTCCCCTAGCAACCTGTTGTTGCCACAGGGTCACTGACTGGTCTCTAGGCATGCATGACTTGATGCCCATTGCCGTGGTCTGTAGCCTCTACGCATGCATGACTGGCTGCAACTGACTGCAATGTGCAGCAACTGCCTGCCAACTGGCACTGGTTGCCATATGGTTGCCAACCTGTCTCTAGGCCTGTGTCACTAGGGCCTAATCAGTGTCATATCTGTTGTCACTGATGCCTGCTCTGATTTGTGCTGGGGTCTCTGGTGTCCCAGAATAGAGCAATGCCAACCAATATCAATTACCGCAGCTCCTACTATAGTGGTCCTTCCTGAAATAACAGTATCAGTTCCTGCTACACTACCTCTGGCTTGGCAGTGGGACAACAACTTGGAGTGTCTGCGAGTGGAAAGCTGTTGAAGTATCACATCGTTAATTCTACACTAATGACTCCCTCTCCAAATACCTTGTTAGGGCACCTGCATGGATAGGGGAGGAAACAAAGGGGGGAACATGAACCTGTTTTTAAATTACAACTTCCACACTAATAAAATGCCCATTCATCATGTCATTTTCTTTGGGACGGAACTCTAAATTTTGTTTTCTTCAAACAAATAAATCTGCCAATGTTTGGAAATTATTGCAAGATAGAAGGAAATAATTTACTGCCGTAAATAAAGAAAAAAAAACCCCTAAGCTAAATGTAATCCTCTTGCAGTGTAGTAAATTAAATCATCAAATAAGTGGTAATAAGTTCTCATTTTATTGAGTAGAAATAGTCAAATGTAATCATTGCAGGGTAAATACTGTCTTCTTGAATGACATTTACATTTCATTAGACAGAAAATGAGAGGTTTTCAGGGAAGTTTCACATCAAGATATTTTGAGTTTAACTGGCAGCTTCGATATGTGTGCATCTTGGGTGAAAAGATGTGATAAGGATGCTTTTTATATGTTAATTGAAAAGCGATGATTTGACACCCTAATGTTTAAAACGCTCCTTGCTAATGACGTAGCTGCAAACACGGAGGCTGAATGTATTTACATGTAAGCTGGACAGAAACAGGAGCTGCAAAACAACGAGAAACGGGTCCAAAATTGGACTGAAGTGTGACTTTTTGTGATATTTTGGTGTTTTTAATCCCATCTTCTGTCTGATAAATATTAACATCCCACAGTATCTCTCACATTACTTTGTACCAAGGACATACTTTAACTATGGTATCAGCAGCATCATGCATGCTGTAATTTCATCTGGGAAGCGCATCCATTCGCTCTATGGGAAAAATGTTTCTCACATGCTTAAAATATGTCTTTGACTATGCAAGGCAAAACTACAAGTCATGTCATGAGTTAAAGCTCTGAAATTTAGTGGAAGGCGACAAAACAAGTGCTCATAATCTGTGGGCTGTTACTGTTCCTGATATAACTGAAAGAGGCATTTTGTGTTTTATACAGTGCAGTGAAAGCAGCTTTTAAACCATTCCAGTTCAATTTATGGAGGTGAAATAGCACTAGAAAAAAAAAAATATCTTTCATGGGAAAACGAACTGGAAGTCCATGAATTTAACAACCCGGAGTTCATTTTTCATAGCTGTCAGGTATGTTTAGACTTATTATGTTTGATTTAAAGCACTTTAAGTCCAAATAAACAATGAACAAACACATTTGTATTCCTGGGAGTGGGAAGAGGGCTTTGAAATATCCATATTTGTAAGTATATTGAGAAAAAAAAGACCATTTATTGAAAAGTTTCAAACATTTTGTGATGCTTCTGGGGGTGCGTGTTGTGGAAACTTAGGATCTCTGTATTTCTAAAAAAAAAAAAAAAAAAAATCCTGGCTCCAGTTTTTGCATTGTGAATGAGCCAAATCAGATGGACATCTTCCAGAATCGTGTTTGTGTTCTTTCATCAGTAAAAGCGGGAGACAACGTGATGTTACAAGCCGAAATCGAAAGTTAACTTTGACTTAACTTCCAGTTCTTGGATTCTGTCAACAATCTCCTAGGGAATTAAAGCAGCCAAAATGTGTAATTGTATTAGCGATGTTTTCATTTTCACCATTTCTGTGTAACCTTCAGACCAAAAAAATATGCAACATTTAGAAATGGAATTTGACTGTGCAGGTGGAGTTTAACTGTTAGTAGCCTGGCACCATAAACCAAATTCCTCACAGATGTCATCAGATTTTGATTCAGATTCTGAGCGATAAAGGGTACGACACCACCCAACTCGTGGGTATAAAAAGCACAGACAGAAGCACAGTTACAGGAGCATGGCAGCTCAGTAGATTGTAGTGTTGCTTCACAGCAACAAGGTTTCAGATTCAGAAATATCTGCATAAATCTCCCCATCACACTGTTGTCAGATTTTTTTTGGCACATGCCCGCAAACACCCTTCTCACGTGTTGGTTGGTGAGGATGTTCGGTGATTTGCTGACATTGTTATTGCTTAAACATGTGTGGATATGCTGCATAGTTTGAATAAAGAACTCAAAGCAGCATTTGTGCATCTAATAGACTGGGCAGATGGCCTTAAGGATTTTTCACTAGAAATCATGCAAACATAATCAGTAGAGTCCTTGAGTTAAAATTATGCTGTATGTCTGGAAACTGCCATAGTCCATCTCATTTGGAGGACTCCTTTTTTCAACCAAGCTAAATCTTGCCCTGTACTTTCATTATTATTATTATTGAAGATGAGGAACCTGAGGAACCTGAAGAAGAATCTGTAAGCGCTCTGCTAGTTGGCGCAGACCTCTGTGTTTTCTTAAAGCAGTAAGAAACACACGGTCACCAAAATTTAGCAAATAACCCCCGAATGTTTTACAGACGGGTGTGCCTGTGATTATCTGTGTGCATTGATCTAAACTGCCAGAGACGAGAGCCTCTGTACGTTATCGATCGATGCATAATCACAGGCAAATGAGTTATATAAGAAAGGACATGCAAAGAGACAGGCTCAGTGTCAGAGCTGTTCATTTATGTTGACTGCGCATTTGTATGTGGAGGACTGCTGCATTACTTCCATCTGTCCATTTTCTTCCACTTATCCAAGTCTTATCCAAGGTTGCCAGTCTGTTTCAGGACTAACACAGAGAGGCAGACAACCATTTTCAGCTATGGGTAATTCACCAATTAACCTAACCCTACTACATGCATGTCTTTGGACTGTGGGAGGAAGCCTGAGTACTCGGAGAGGACGTACACTGACACAGATGGAGGATTCGAACCCAGGACCTTCTTGCTGTGAGGGGCCGCTGTGCTGCCTGCTGCAGTACTTTCTTGCGAAATACTGAAGAGAGACTTGGAAACTGTCTTTCCTTCTTGTTGCAGTCACAGTACATACTGTCTGTCTGACAAAGTGCTGGAACACATGACTCGACAGGTGGTTCACAGTGAGAGTTTAAAAAAAACAACAGCGAGATCTGCTCCCCTAAAAATAAACAGTGATGCGGTCCGGCTCCGGAGCCACATGTAAGAGACCGATATGTTAAAAATCCCCCTCAGAGACTTGAAGAGAAACTGACTGCCTAAGTTGTGTCTTTATCAGGCGTTTATTGATTTATATAAATAGATATAGCCCTGTAGCCCACACTGTAGATGCGCATAAAGGAGTCTGCGTTTGCAAAGGTGTTAAATGCATCTTCTGTTGCCTGTGCGGGCATTCACTGGAAGATTAAATATATTTCAATTTTACAAATTATTACCTTCCATATTATTCTACTGAGCTTATAAACAAGTAGATGTCTCACTCTCCTCCTGGTAGTCCTACTGTGGGCTGTGCAGCATCAGTTAGCAGTTTTCTTTCTTTCTTTTCCTTCATAGTCCTGATAAAAGTTATTCCAAACTGATAACTGATGACTTTATTTTGAATATGCAGTAATGGCCATACCTGCACAGTCTCGCAGTTCTAATTGCATTCTCACTGCAGGGTTTGCAGTTGATTAGCACACTAGAAGAAAGAAAAATGCAGTGTTCTCTTCTCTACATTGATTCCTGAGCCTTTTTTTAAGCTTAGACTATTTTTAGAGGCAATAACACCTTAAAAAAATAAAAGAAGAAAAATCAAAGCAGGGCGTATATTGAATATTTGTCTGCTTCTTGAAAGAACACCAAACAAAACAAAAATGTCATCACCTCAATTTTTGCACAACTTTCATTTCAACAGCGGCTTATCTGTGCTCTCTGTATTTGCATTTGTATGGAGAACTTTCAAAGACTTAATCAGCGCTTGAAATTGTGGCTTGTGAAAAAAAAAAAAATCACGGTGTTTTCACCATTCACTGTTGGCTCTTTAAAAGTAAGTTTTCTTCCCTGAAATACTTTTTCTTTTTTCCCTGCTGCCTTTCCTCAGACCCTCGGCAGGACTGACAGTGACTGTCATTATGTGGCAGCTCCACTTAAGCTGTGCAGGGCTTCTCAGCCTATTAGAAAGCATTCATATGATTTGTCAACACGGGAGTAAAAAATACATTCGAGTTTAATGGCTGAAGAAATTTCACAGCAAACTTTGACTCCGTGAAAACATTTGTGGACATACGAATGCTGAGATTTAGACAGGTAAAGAGAATTTCTGCATATTCCACATGCAGCTCTCACAACAAATCTAGCAATAGAGAACCACATGTTACAGCCCAGACTGTTATGTGTACACTACAGTGTGCATTTTGGGTGGAAAATGATAGAACCTTTTATGCTGAGCATTTTGAATAACTCTATATACATTTTAGTTTGATTTGATATATTTTTCTTCTACTTATTGCTCTCTGTAAGAACCAACATGATTTTTTTATCTAAAACCATGCTAATAAGGGTATAAACAAACATTTATTCTGAGTCACACCTCATTTCTTTATATTTTAATATAAAAAAGGGGAAATCAGCACAGCCTGAACTCTCTTAGCAAACTTTAATGTCTCTGAGCAGTCTTCAGGAATAGTTCTCCAGGCTTCTTGAAGGACATTCAAAGCTCTTCTTTAGATGTTGGTTGTCTTTTGTTCCATTCTCTGTCAAGATGATCCCACGCTGCTTCAATAATGCTTTGATCCGGGCTCTGGGGAGGCCAGTTCATGACTGATTGTGTTCAACTTTGTGTTTTTCTATCTATGTGTGCTTTTATTGTAATGGCAGTGTGGTTGGGATCATTGTCGTGCTGAAAAATGAAGCTGCCGCCAAATGAACTGGTATTGCATGGTGGATCTCAATCTGATGGTGCTGTTTTAGCTTCATAATTCCATCAGTTTTTCACAAGATCCCCGACACCACTGACCCCAAATCGTGACAGAGCCTTCACGGTGTTTTGCAGACCGCTGTGGATACTCACTGTTGTACTTTTCTCCAATTCAAATTTGGATTCATGCCACTGATTTTCAGTCCAGCTGTTGTGTAATTCAGCATACCTCATCCTTTTCTCCCTGTTTCCCTTCCTTAAGAATGGCTTCTTGACAGCCACCCTTCCACTGAGACCATTTCTGAAGAGGCTTCAGTGAACAGTTGAAGGGTCAGCTGATGTGCCAGATGCATCTTTCAGGTTCTCTGTCAGGTCTTGTCACTTCCTCTTTTGCCCTCCACTTGTCGAGTTTCCTTAAATTTTTTGACGCGCTACACACCATGCTGAGGTTTTTGGCTAATAGCTCTTTGGGAATCCCCTTGTTGGTCACAAACCCATCAAACTGTGTTATGTTTTTCCATTTTCTTTTTGTAGATTCAACTAAAGAAATGGAAACAAGTTATGTCTTTTGCTTGTTTGTTTGTTTTTTGTGGCAGGCCATGAGTAACAAGGTTCCCAAAGATGCCATTTAAAAATGCTTCTTTCCCAAGTTGCCTGTTACAAGAGAGTCTGGCTCCTTGAGAGCAAAATATACTGTAAAGAAATGAGAAGTGGTTCAAGACTGTATTATGTTGTCAGAAAAGGCAAATTCTTCCAGTGCCCTTTTTCCTTTTTGCAAAGATCTTTAAAAAAAAAAGTCCAAATTTGACTGTAAAAAGTTGACACTTTGAGTAACTGGACAGTGTTGCTCTGCTATGTTGTAGCCACCAGCGACAGATTCCTCTGCATCCATCCTCACTCGAGTGAAGCGCAGTATTTCCTTATTTCACTCACTGTATCTCAACAATTCCATTATTGCTGAAGACTGTTTCCATTACAATATATTATATTATTAATTCATTTGATGACAGAAACTGGAAGCATGAGAAAAAGAGGATGGGGGGGGGGTGATGTGCGACAAAGGTCAGCAGCATTGTGGCTATAAATCATTTTTATTGCTGTTACTATCATTCACTCCTCTCCTAATGAAGCTAGCAGTCCCCACTAACAAGCATAACAAATGTCTCAGATATCAGGCTATAATTGCAGGAAGACTGTGCTCACTGCCTAATTACTGAGATTTCTTGCTGCACCGATTGGACCTGCAGCATGCAGGGAAGGTGGAGGTAAGGGGGAAAGGGGGTGGGGAGGAGAATGGGTGAGGTGGGTTATTATATTCCATTTGCTGGGACAGCTCCTGCGGCAAAGCTGTTCTCTCTGAAATGTCTTCTATAAGTTATTTATAATCACTAGGAAATGTTAGAGAGAGGCTGAGGTAGAGCAGTAGAAAAAGGAAAAAAAGAATTTTTGAACTGAGTGAAGCAGCAACAGAGGAGAGGCTGAAGGAATGCAGCTGCTGTGCAGTACAGTGTGGGGGTTTAAGAGGATGGTGAAAGTGTGTGTGTGTGTGTCAGTGTGTGTGAATGAAAGACACAAAAAGAAATGTGTCAACTTGTCCTCTGTTAACCTTTCACACTTTAAGATCAGCACCTATTTACTGTATTCTTTCTTCCTTCTGTTCTTCTCTCAGCTCTTATTTCCATCTTCTCATTTCCTGATGGAATCAGACTTACTGCATGTACTAATAATGAGCCCATGTTGTGAATTTCTCTATTTTGGGGGGGTTTATTTTTGCAGCTTTAGCTTATGCACAGAATGGCATTTATCACTGCTAGATTTGTCCCACTGACATCATTTTCAGCCATCATAGGCTGCACGGTCTCACAGTGTTTTTTTTTGTTTGTTTTTTTGCCCTCCTATGTTGTAGCCACATTAAAAGAGCTGTTTTTTGAGCTGTAGGCTGAATTTTTTGACATTTCATATTTTGATATGAGGCATGAAATTTCAGTTGTGTTCCATTCTTAAGTGGCAGCTGTGATACCAGATCTTTTTAAATTAACAAAAACAACAAGCGCAACAGAAAGCTGCATGAGTTCAGCAGATTACAGATCTGAAACCAGCTTCTCTCCATCTACACAGTTTTTCATTCTTCCCTTCACACTTCATACATGCTCACTTCTGCTTTATTTCTGCAATTCTTAAATTACGTCAATCTTCTTATAATTGTTACTTTCTATTAAATGTATATGACTTTATGTGTAACAACAAAGCCAAAGTCAAAATTAAAATCCAAAAAATTCTTTACATAATTAACTCGCACATAAAGCAAATCCCGTCTCCTAACGGTCCCAGAAAGCTAGCTCAGGAATCGGTTGCTTCTGGGTTCACTTTTATAAACAAGTTCCCCTGGAACGCATTGATGCAAGATGCTGCAGCGAGAGCACTAACAGACGAAGAAGAGGCCACTACTCATCAGCTCTCTGACAAGAATCCTGGTCCTTACGCACAAAATCCTGAACGATCAGATTCCATCATATCCTAAAGATCTCATAGTGCCATATTATCCCAATAGACCCTTCCACTCTGTCTGCAGGCTTACTTGTGGCTCCTGGAGTTTCCAAAGGTATAATGGGAGGCAGAGTCACTCTCCTTTCCTTTTTTGATAAAGCTTATAGTTAAGACCGTTGGGCTGCTATAGGCTCAGGCTGTGGGTCTCATGTCATTTGGGTATTTCTGATATCCACTCGGTGTTGGTAAGGTCTTTTCTGTAAAGTGGCTGTGAAAGTATTAGCATATATAACATTAGCATATAAATATTTTCTTAAACTTACATTCTGAGTGTGTTTTTTTTTTCCAGCTAAAGCATACCAAAGAATTCTGAATAATCAAAACTAAGAGTTAAAGTGTCTTGACACTGATTCACTGATACTGATCAGGCCCCACGGAGAAAGAAATTGCAAATGTTTTTTTTTTCTATCAAACATGTATTAAGCTTATTTTAATAACTCCCTCGACTCTGCAGCAGGGAAATCACACTGTGCTACTTCGAATGTGTTGGATCAATAGCTAAAATACTCTGTAAAACCATGATGAATTGCTTTTCAGCTGCATTCATAGACTTGATCACAGCTTCCTCATATGGGGTCTCTCACAAGATGGAAAATGAAAGAATCATTAACAAGATGCGCACAGGAAAATTAGACTAAACTAGAGCTGGAGAAATATCACGTGAGCATCCCTGCATCCAATAAAGCTGTGCAAACTGTGCTTTTGCTGCATTCATCATTAGTGCATACAGTCAAGCCTATAAATTACATCTGACATTAAAATCTAATAATTGATTTGATTCACTGTACAGTGGCTCTGCACAAATTAACAGTGACAGAGCATGAATCCATTATTCTAAATTTGTACAATATGTGAGTTGACAGAAGCTGGTGGAGGATAATTGCTGGAGAAGTGCTCTCCCCGGGGAGGTGTGTTTTCTTGTTACTTTGATTCTACCGACACAGCAGGAGATTTTATGTTAAACCCTATAGCTTGTCAGCATCTTTCAGCAAGCCTCTGCTTCTGAGCCTCTGTAATGAAAAGTGATTGAAACACAGCCAGGATAAAAAGCCATTCTCCCATTGTACTGCTGTGAACTTTACAAAGTTTTCTCTGTATAAGCCACAAGATGACACTCTTGATAATTTAGTATTTTTAACCATGGCACACTTTCTTTTTCACACACAGCCAACTTATCTAATGCCACCTGTGCTACTTGCAAAAATGACCTATAAAAATTGATTGACATTTTAGATATGGGCATTCTTTTTCTTGGAAAAGTTTTGTCCGCCAGTGGTGTAAGCTATTTTCAACTGATTTGATTTGTTATCAGAATAACAACAAATGATAATGATAAGATACCAGAAGGAATTCTAAATTGCTGCTAAATAAAACCACTGAACTTAGACTGAAATATTTCATCAACCAGCATTAACCAACAACTAAAGCTGTTGTCAAGAAACATTTACATAATTTTGTTTGTACTCACCTGATGTTTTAGCTGTATGTTCTACAAAATAGGTGAAAACCATGTGAAGCATTATAGAGTTCAATGAAATGTCACCATAGACTGTATATAAATGATGGAAGTAGCCAACACAAGATCATTGGTTTGTGAACTGTGCATTTTGAAGCTTTAAGGCTGGGTTTTTGGGCCAGGATTTACCATGTTTAGACAAAAGGGTCAAGTGCTATGTTATTAGCTAATGCTAGCTAGCTTGATTAGTAAGCACTCATAGACTGTATGGGTGCAATGCACCACTGAGTAAAGCTGAACAGTGCAAAGTGGCAGGCTACTAAAATAAAAGCCACGACCTGTGGGGTTGAAAAACAAAGCCAATGTAAAAGTCTCACAAACTGCATGTCCTCTATTACCTACTTAAAGCCTGGTGCAAAATACTGTTTTGGGCTGCACGTATGGTTTCCTGATTTATAACAAGTGTACAATCAATTTGTTTTTATTTCAACAGTATGGATGCTGGAGTGAGAAGCATGGCTGCTTTGATTGACATCGCAACATTGGGAGCATGAGCTAGGTCTCACCCTCACTAATTCATGTCACAGAATTAAACTTCTCAGCCATGTTTGTGTGCCTTTTGAATATTTTTATTTTGTTTTTTGGAATTGCTAACCAAGTTTGGTAGCCTTAGCATATACTGTACCTTAGCTCTCCTCCCTTTCAACTAAATATGGTCACCTCTGGCTCAAAAAAACAACAACATGGTGGCCATCAAAATGCTAATGTTGAGGATTCAAAAAGCAGAGACCAGAAACTGGTGGGTGACATTACAGTGGCTATGTCCATCTTTCATTTATACAAGGATTTTACTCACTAAAACTGGAGCACAAAGTTAGTGGCTGGCACCACAGGGCAAGTCATAATATGTGTCAAATTATCCCATTTAAAATACACCAAGAAATGCCAACACCACAAGCAGAACCAGTTCAGTTCACTTTTCACTTTTGACTGCTACTGTATATGTTTTTTAGGTATTAATTTTTAGCTATTTTAATTTTATTGTTATAGCTTTGGTGACAGAGTCTGTGTCTGTTCCATAAAACTTTAACATTGGCCATAACTACAGAACGAAGTGACCTGGAATCTTCAAATTGACCTAAAGGGAAAGCTCAGAGGTCAAGTTTTCTTGACACCTCCACCCCTTCGCCTCCCCGCTGTTACGACTCAAAAACAGCCGCGCGTTGGCACCCGCTCAGCGATGCTCTTGAGACCATCCTCAACTGGGATTGGTTGCTCAAACCACCTAGAAAATGCAGCTTTCTCACACAACATAGTTCATTGTAACCCAAACCGAGAGCTTTTCCTTAACCCAAGCAAAGAGGAAGTGAAGACAAAAAATAAAGAGTGAAAGAAAGAAAGTGTGAAAATAAAATTAAAGTCTGTCAAAAACGCAGCCCCACGTGGGGTTTGAGTCATTCCTGTTTGACTTCTTTGAAGTTCATCACCTGGGGTGTGCATAGTGGGTACATTGTAATGTAAATTCTCTGCAGACAAGTCACAAAATAAAGGACCTTCACACTCACTGATGAAACTTGGCACTAACCCTTTTATCCAACTAACCAGAAGCCCTTTTAGTGAATTCCATCAAACACCTACTAGCACAAACACATACACAGTTCTTAATCTGATCCATAGTCAGACTGGGTTTTAAATCTAAGCATAATGTAAAATATCAATACTATGACATTTGAGTTGGCTCTGTCAGAGAATCCCAGCTGATGGCACAGAGGAACAGAAGTTTCAGATGCCTTTCACGTGACTTTTATTCTCCGTTTTCAATTTCTCCCTTAGCTTGTTTGGATGAGGGAAGAGTTTAGTGGTTGGAGCAGTGTCAGACCCTGCCGTGAAGGTCAGTGCCGTGTCCGATAAAAGTAGTGCGAAGAAAACTTTCCCTCCCTCCCTTCTGTAATCTCCGTGTGAAGAAAATGCCAGCTGCCAGTCTCATTTGGCGAGATAAGGGCCTAGCCCCAAATGCACCTGCCTGGCCACCCACAGCTGAATCAAAGTGAAAGAATAAATATGTAGATAATAAAAAAATAGAATAAAGGTTTAGAATAAAACCATCCCAGAGCACAGCTCCACACTGAAAGAACCCAGTGAAAGCAGAATCAGGTGTAAACCATTTTTATTACAGTGTGTACGTGTGTGTGCTGGCTGTCGAGTCCTCACTGTTAACTCCCAGTTGGCAGGGTAAAATGGATGGCCTCTGCTATAGATTTTTGGCAGACACGTCCCCCTACAACCGTCTTATATCTTATTACCAACAGCCTCAGACACTCAAATTGATCTTTATCGCTGTGAAAAAAGAAATCCCCCATGGCACAGTCGACCTTTATGGTTCTCACCTTTCATTGGTGATTTTTTTTTTTTAAAGTGTTGTGTGTGTTTGTGTCCCAAGCAAGTGGAAATTCTGGGAGCCGCACCAACAGACTCAATAGGGGAATTTCCAGAGCGGTCCCTTTAGTGAAGCCTGTACAAGCTGAAAATCTTAAAGTTGTACTTAGACAGGAAATGAAATCTAAAATCTAGCCACTAGCCTCTGCTGCTTCTGCATGGGGCTAATCGGCCTCTTAAAAACTGCCAGTAGCATAAATAAGTTGTAACTGCTACGGGCTTTTTGTTGCTGAAGAGAAGAAATTGTACTTCTCTTGGCAGTCAAATTATTTTGGTGGAATGGGAATGAGTGGGAGAGACATTTCTTTCACCAGCTGAAGCACACAGTTATTCAGCACTGACAGATCACCTCTGCAAGCACTCAGAACACTGTCTGTCATTTTCATAAAAAGCAGCAAGAGGCTGAAGCAGTAAACACTCGACTACTTGTGCTGAGCATGAAACGCTGTCACTTCTTTCACTTGATTTTTGGACATCTTTATTAATTTTTTTTAATGAAAAAATTTCTACATTATTCTTAGAATGCATTTAAGTTCAACAGACTTGTTTTATTTACCCAAATTACTTTAATTATGTTCGTGCCGATTAAGGTGATTGGAGTGGGATCTAATTAGCTGACAAATAAAAATATGAAAGTAAATACAGATAGTTATTAACAAGAGCCAGAAAACTGGACTCATGCCACAACTCTGACCCCTCAGAAACAAGAACATGTCAAAGCTGGATAAAACTCTTTTTTAACTATTTGTGGCAGCAAAATAAGCTAGCAATTGTGTTGTGTGCTACTTGAATATTTTTCCCCAGGAACATATGCTTAGGATCCTGTCTTGTATCAACGGTTCCGGCTTCTGCTGCTGCTGCTGGTGGTGAAATGGCGTGGGGGATATCGAGATGACCAGACAGATGACCAACTGATCATTGTTTGAATGCTCGTTATGATATTCCTGCTTCCAGCAGGATAACACACCATGTCAGCTCAAATCATCACAAACTGGTTTCTTGAACATGGCGATGAGTTCACTGCACTCACGTGACCTCCACAGTCGCCAGATCTCAATCCAGTAGATCACCTTTCATATGCGGTGGAACGGGAGATTCACGTCATAAATGTGCAACTGCATGACACCATCATCTCAATATGGACCAAAAATGACTCGGAGGGATGTTTCCAGCACCCGTTTGAATCTGTGCTGTGAATAATTAAAGCAATTCTATGTCAAAATAACTGTGTGAAATAGTCTTGCAGCTTGAAAAACCAGAGGCCACCCTCAAAACATATCCAGTCATCTTTAGGCTATAAGGACAAATGTTAGTGGCATCTATAAACTAAAATGTCTGCATATTAATATTTGACTTGTCTTCTACCTTAATCCGTGGTCATCATCACGTTTCTTCCACATGAACGGCTTTGGCTTTAAGGTTTATTGCTTTTCTCTTATCTTTCACTTGTCAGTTGATGAGTCTTAAGCCTATACTACTGTGCAAATGTTAAAGGGAAATTATCCCTTTAAGAGAGTCTGATAGGATCAGCCACCTGTGGTAAATGGCCATTATAAGTCATTATGGAAACAACACTTTTTTAAATGTCTCTGGCATGCACTATATTTTCTGCTTCACCACTCAAACTATTTTCTAGTACAGGTAGCATTTTCTGCTACTTGTACTAGAAAATGACTTTCTTTCTTTCTTTTTTTCTTTCTTTTCTTTCTTTAAATTCTTGGTGCCACAGGCACCATGTAACACTCTGCCAAATAGTACCTTGAGTGTGTGTGTGAAATAAGACTGCAGCTTCTTTGTTCTGGTTAGAGGGAGTCAGAACCTTTGGAGGTTTGTACATAAAATAGTGATTTTATGGACATGTACATAGGGTTGAAAATTGTGATTCATTTAATGTAGATAACATTTTTTTCTGTTAATATGCCCTGTTGACATATGCCATAATATATGTAAGAAATAGATTTTAATTTTCCTTCAAGACAAAGCTTTATCCTGTCAAAACCCTTAAATATCAGAGAGCTTAGGTGTTTGGATGGGGGTTATTATTCACCATCTGTTAAGCAAGTGGTGCTTATCCCAGTTGTGATAAGGTGAGAGGCAGAGCACACACTGGACAGGTCACTAGGGTATCATTGGGTTTAAAGTCAGATGTGCATATATGAATTTTCTGATATATATTGGTGTTTCCAGTACAACTCCAACTGCAACAATTTTCATAACAATAGCTGAGACCATTTATATGTTGATTGCTATTGATAAAAGGGGAAGTAAGAAAGCTCTCCTCCCTCTTTGGCCTCCCTTAAAGGGTTCTAATTTTAATTTTGTGGCACAGATGTGTTTTGATTTAATTATTATAACAATTTGCATAGTAATCAAGTTTTTGGGGGATTAAAATAATGTTTTCCTGTTGCTGTATATCACAATGATTTCATTCCCTGTAGATCTTCAGTTGCCATATGCTTCTTCGTGTGTTTAAACAGTGCGCTTATAGGTCAGGAGTTTTCTGACTTACTTTTTTCAATTTTTATTTGACAATTCAATTCAATTCAATTCCATTTTATTTATATAGTGCTAAATCACAACAGTCGCCTCAAGGCGCTTTGTATTGTGGGTAGACCCTACAGTAATACAGAGAAAACCCAACAGTCAAAACGATGCCCTATGAGCAAGCATTTGGCAACAGTGGGAAGGAAAACTCCCTTTTAACAGGAAGAAACCTCCAGCAGAACCAGGCTCAGGGAGGGGCAGTCATCTGCTGCGACCGGTTGGGGCTGAGGGGAGAGAGACAGGACAAAAGACATGCTGTGGAAGAGAGCCAGAGATTAATAATAATTAAAGAGTAAATACAGAGTGAAGTATAAACAAAGTAAATAAGGTGAATGAAAAGAAACAGTGCATTATGGGAACCCCCCAGCAGCCTAGGCCTATAGCAGCATAACTAAGGGGTTTTTCAGGGTCACCTGATCCAGCCCTAAGCTTTATCAAAAAGGAACATTTTAAGTCTAATCTTAAAAATAGAGAGGGTGTCTGTCTCTTGAATCCAAGCTGGGAGCTGGTTCCACAGAAGAGGGGCCTGAAAGCTGAAGGCTCTGCCTCCCATTCTACTCTTAAGTATCCTAGGAACCACAAGTAAGCCAGCAGTCTGAGAACAAAGTGCTCTATTGGGGTGATATGGTACTATGAGGTCTTTGAGATAAGATGGGGCCTGATTATTCAAGACCTTGTATGTGAGGAGAAGGATTTTAAATTCTATTCTGCATTTAACAGGGAGCCAATGAAGCGAGGCCAATATGGGAGAAATATGCTCTCTCTTTCTAGTCACTGTCAGGGCTCTAGCTGCAGCATTTTGAATCAGCTGAAGTATTAAAATAAATGTAATACTGTAATATAAATGCAATACTTTAATGCAAGTACAACTGGCACTGGTTACATTTATTCTTCATAGCATAGGAATGTATTAATACTATACTATCAATTCAGAACACATTCATGCATGCAAAGTTTGTTTAGTAGAATTAAATCTTCATTATTCTGCACTCAATAAGCCATAAATGCCAATATGAAAACAATTTTTCCACAAATCTATTAAAATTTAAGAGATAAAATTAAAAAAGCATTCTGATCCTTCATTCATTGCTTTGAAGTTGCACTGTTGGCAAGACTCTACAAGCTTTGCACATCTGGATTCGGGGAATTAATCTCATTAGTCGTGACTGACACTTTCATCTCTGTCACACTGGATAGGAAGTGTCTGAACTGCCATTTTCAGGTCTCTCCACAGATGTTCTGTGTGGGTTAAGTTTGCTTTGCATGGGCCATTCAAGGACAGTCTGAGATTTGTTCTGAAGCCACATGAGTATTGTCTTGGCTGCGTGTCTTGAGTCACTGTTATGCTGAAAGTCAACCATAGCCTCTGCCTCAGTTCTTTGCATTTAAAAACAGGTTTTAACCAAGGCACTCCCTCTGCATACAGTATGGCTGCATTTATTCCCCTTTGTATTCTGACCGGGCTGCTGTGTTCCTGCAGCTGAGATGCATCCACCAATAGCAAGAAGTTGCCACCTCAGTGTTCCAAAGTTGGAATATTTGCCAAATGTTAAGCAGTATCTGGTGTCTGTCTAATCTTATGCAATATTTCTGTGACTCTAAGCATTCATGTGGCTTTTGCCCAAGAGTCATCGCCTTCATTCTAGCCCTACAAAAGTCTGAGTGATGTAGTGTTGCTGAGATGTTTGTCCTTCTGGCAGGTTCTCCTATCTCTACAAAGGAAGTTTGGCGGATTCACCAACAAGTCGTGGTAGTGCCAAACATTTTCCATTTCACAGTTAATGCGGCTACTTTACCGCAGGGAAGCACCCAGAAGGTTTCTTGGAGCTCATGCCCTGACATGTCGTGTAGATTGTGACCGGTGTGTTCCAGTCAAGTTCTAGAGAGTTCTAGAGTCAAGGATAATCAAATCTGACAAGTTGCAACTGACTGCTGTTTGGGGTGCCACAGCAAAACACCTTTCTAAATGAGAGATTTCAGGTTTTGATATTTAATAATCGTCATTATGAGTGTGTTTGTTTACTGTTTGTAAACTGATGTGGAAAAAATGCCAAACTTAATGACAACAAAGAGAAATGTGCAAAAACTGAAGCAGGCTGAATTCCTTCTAAATGTATATGAAAACCAGCAAAATGTCTTTTCTTTTTAATTAACTGTTTGTTTTGAAGGAAATGCTAACCAATTATCCAGCTCAGGAGGCATATCAAATTAAAAGCCTGGGCTAAAAGAATATATACAAGTGCAATCTGATATTTAAAGTTTCCGTGTAGAAGGGTGGGTGAAATGTATATAAGTGCAGTAAAACAGAATTTTAAATTCTTCTTCTTGAATTAAACACTTGCGTAGAGTCTGAAGTTCCTACTCACGTGTGTAAAAGTGTGTGCAAAGAAAGGGTCCTCAGTCAAAGAAGAGTTCTTTTGTAGCCGGTGACAGATTGTCAGGCTTGCAAGGTCTTAGGGAGTGCTGCTTCACTAATGCAAACCTGGCCTTTTCTTGTCATGCTTCATGTTATTTCTCAACCACCAGCCGTTTTTAACATCATTACACCTCATTCAGTTGTCTCTCTCCTGGATTTCGGGTTCATTAAAGCCTCCTAGAGCTTCTTTCACGCCGAGATGCAACAGAAACAGACATGAGACCACCATCAGCGTAGAAACATTTTGCTACACTACATTACTTCAGTCTTCAGTAGTCGACGAGCTCACACAGTTCAGAATTATGGCTCCCAACAATTCAAAGATCTGGGAGGGAAAAAAAGAGGTAGTGGTGTAATATTTGATGGTGGAGCAAGCAGGAGGGAAAAGTAATAAATTGCTCTTGGCTCTCAACATGTCTCAAAAAAACCCACAGCACTGTAGGCTGAACAGCAGATGGGGCAGATAAGGAGAAATACTAGAGATAAAAACAATGAAAGAAGAGGGGTTAAAAAAAAGAAACAAGAAATTAAACTGAAGGCTTAGATTCACAGCAGGGTGGATGCTGGCATATGTTCAAATATGCAATGCCAAGGACAATATATGTACGCAAGGACAATTATGCTGCACACAACTTACATCAAATACCAAAGATTTGTAGCAACGCAAAACTTGTTTCCCATTTATCTAACATTTATATAGCACCAAATCCCAACAACAGTTGTCTCAAGGTGCTTTAAGTAAGGTAGTTATTCTGCATCAGGGTGACTTTTATGCCAGAGATTAAAATTAATCATTTATCCAGCTTGCAGATTACACCAGTGAAGGTGCATAGCATTGTTACAGGGTAGACCACAACCACAAATTGGACATGTGCAAATCTTGGGAGTAACACATAACGATAGAGCTAATGACATATCCATGACCCAAACCAATTCTTCAAGTTATATATTTAAAACACATTTATAAAAAATACTTTGTCAAAAAGACTTTGTTAATGGAATTAGGTTCAATAACTTGTGCAGAATTTTGACACCAGAGAAAGGATGCATCTTGTATCATATTTGTGGTTCACTTTAAGGGAACAAAGTACTTTGTATTGGGGTGAGGCAAAAGGTTGTTATTTCGGTTCAGTGTTAATCAAGTAAGCATGTCCTGCTTCACACCCAAGGTCACATTTGAATTTTTCATCACTAGGACTGAGAGTGTCACAGGGCTGTGAAAATTATGTAGCTGCTAAAAGCTGGTAATGGCTTTCAAGAGTAAACACGAAAAATCATATGCAGTGCATACTGTGTCAGACAAGTTTCAGCAGATACATTTACGGCTCGTGTCATCGTTCTTTTTTTTTTCAACACACAATTTGGGTGGAAATATTCTTTGTTAAAAACGTGTTTGCCGTTTTTAACAAAGTGTAATAATATATGTATTACATACATAATAGCATATAAAGTATATATGAACTGTGTATGTATGGTGCATTAAGTTTTTTATACTCAAAACATTTTGTCCAGCAAAATAACAGTAGCGCCTGTATAACGGCTGGATGACCGCAGACACTTGTCTCTTGGATGGGTGTTCTGGAACGTACTTTTTGTTTTATACTTGTGTACAATGATAATAAAATTGAATCTAATCTAATCTAATAATATTCACTCATGTATGATACCTGTATGATTTTGAAGCATAAATTCAATTGCTAGAAGTAAAACATCAGTGAGCTACTGTCCATAGTCTCATTCAGCCACTTATTATCGAACACCTCCTCTGGGACACATTGTCGCATTACAATCTATTTGGGTACATACTTTATGTTGTAGAGGAAGATGTTAATAAACTCATGAACAGTGATTTTACACTTTTTTTTTTGTTTTAGACACATCAAACAACACTGGCTGCTTTATGGCCGATCAGTGTCAGATGCCAGGTTGTGTGTTTAAATCCACTGCAGACTCACTGTCCTCATAAGAGATCCAATTTGGGAATGCTGACTGGCTGAATGAAGACTGGGTGTAGGAACGGTGTTACTGGCGGCATTATCGTTAACCCTCTGTGATCATCAGTGATCACCCTAACCCTGTGCTATCAGAATCCCTCATCTTTGTTCTTCGTGTTCTTCTTGCTTTACATATTGCCAATCGGTGGCAAAAACAAATCACAAATCTGACACACATCAAAAAACATTTTTTGTATAAAAGTCGCTAAAACCTAGGATTAGGGTCATGGTCAGCACTAATGAGCACTTAGACCTCAGAGTGTTAATAAAATTAAGCTGTGTATCGGGGACACGCTGATGGAGAGGCAGACAGCATGCTGTGCATTTCAGCATCCGTGAAGGCGATGTCACTAATGGGCCTGTCAGGCCACAGTCAGCAGCTCCAGTTCACACTCTGACAAACACACACAGCTCATACTGCTTTAAACATAAAGGCTCAGCAAGCCTCATCAGATACCTTGTAGATAACATCTGTGTGTGTATTTGAATATCTGGTTATGTAAGCTGGATGAGCAGGATAGTGCTGACCAAAGGGCCCTGCCCAGCTAAGCTCGACTATGAAAGCCTGCAAAGGTAAAAAGGGTGCCGGGGCGATGTAATGCTGCAGATGTGTTGTCGCATTAAAGAGATAGTGAACGTTAGGATGACTTTACTTTGTGAGCGTTCTGGCTATGACGTAAGAACAGATATTTTCCATCTTCTTTATCCATTGATCCATGCATGAGCGTAGGGAATAGAGGGTTTTCTTTTTTTTTACTTTTTTTTTTTTGCAATCCATTCGCTCATGCATGCCAAAATGGTTCAGTCTCATTTTTATTTGAAATATTCTTTAGATTGGTCTTTACACAACTTGATATGCCAGCATTTCTACCAAAAGCAAATTCTATTGGTGATGTGTTTTCTTGACCTTTGAGCATTTCTATTTAGTTTTTTACATATTATTAAAATAGATGTAAGTGCAGGTTGTGGGAATAAGATCAGTTTCTTTCTTTTTTTTCACTTCTTCTACCAGGTAGAATCCAAAAGTCAACGCAGAAAATAGGACGCCGCTTTTTCCATAATGACAGAATCACTGAGCATTGTCATGCCTTCCTTTACAATATGTGAATAAAAGCCTGAGATCTGAGGTCATTTCCAATTCATGGCTGTCTGAAAAGCCATAATCATAAATGCATTTAATGATGCATTTTGTCCTTTGATGTTGACACGGATGCAGAATTTTCATATAGAAAATTGTAGCGAGTGGAACCAAAGTCATGCAGCCAGAATACAAGGGAGCAATTAGGGATGTGGAGGTGAACCGAGGATCTGTTTTTGCAGTTACCTGAGCCGTGCTTAATAGTGTGTAGTTATTATAAAGTGTTACCCGTTTTTGAAGTTCTCAGCTTTGAAGATGTATTTCCAAAGCCGGTCACTGTAATTACCCCACGAAAGGCTGTAACTCACCCAAAGCAGAATGTCAAAATAAAGTTTTTACGTCAGTGAGTTCAAATCAATGTAATTTGGTTCTATTCAGTTTTATTTCTATAACAGCAAATAACAGCACCTCAAGGTGCTTTGCATTGTAATGTAAAGGCTCTGCAATAATATGAAATGTCAGTAAGTCATTGCCACCATTCCTTTGACATTTTATAATCCTAGCTGATGATTTTGTACATAATATTTAGATATTTTGTTTTTGCAGCAGGTTTTAGAAATGTGTCTCTCACCTTGTGTCTTGCCCTACGTTTTCTCACTGACACTAAACATCTCTTGTACCAGGCTTTCATTTTTCTGAGGATAACTCATATTGTGTATCAAAGTCAGTATTTTTCAGATTCATTTTTTTCTCTTTCATTTGTGAGCATTTTGAAGGGGAAAAGTATTTTTCTTCAGTGTCTCGATAACATTGTAAACTGCAGTTATAGTAACACCAAAAATGAGAATTTACACAGCACTGCATAGACCAAGAATATATAGACTATCAGTACCAACAAACACTGTGTGCACATTTACTGCGGTAACAAAACATCGCTGCAAATTACAAGAGAACATCTCACTCTGTTTGGCTGCAGATTCTCATCAACTTCACACATAATGCCCTCACTCATAATGCAACAGGGGAAGAAGCAGCGTATATGCCGCATCCATTCACTGTTCCTTCGGTTCTCTTTGTGGCTCTGCACTGCCACGCTGTCCTTACTCTTAGACCTGAAGTGTTTAGCTGAGCAGCTTCTTTGTGTTCACAAATTGTTTGCAGCTCTGCTGTGCTCATGTTCTAAAAATATGTGACTTGTACCTGTATGCTAGATGTATTTTTACAGTAAGATGGACTATAGTGCATGTGATGCCTTATACGGTGAAATAATGTGAGCATGTTTTGGACAGCTAAAAGGCTTAACTTGTCTAAAGATGATCTCTTTTGCTCACAGAGACATGCATGACTGTAGCCCACTGTACACAGTTGTTTATTTAAATGTCCAAGAACAGTTGAAAATAAACAATGAGAAATGTGCACGGTAGTTATGATGGATTTCATATATTGTTTTGTAAACTTTCTTTCAAGAATTGGGCCAAAGCAACTGGGAGAAACTGAAATTGAAGCTCCTGAAAACTTTGTTTCAAAAGGTTAATTAGATTTCAGTGACAGTAGCTTTAACCATACACAGCCATGAATCACATTACCCTTACCCAGCCAGAAAAAGAAGTGCTCGTGTATGTTCTCATACTGAGAAACTGATGATATGATGATTTAAAAAAATTATATATATTTTCAGAATTTTTAACTATGTCGGGTTTTACAGTTGAGTTTGTGCGTGCACAGCCCAGAAGAGTGAAACAGGATCATTCCTCTCTTTAAGAGCACCTCTGACAGTTCAGGTGGCACAGCGCTGAGCTCGGAAGATCATTTAGCATGTTCAGCCTGCAGCGAGCACACACCGGACATCCTGATGGTGTGCAGGGCATCAGTCAGCTCCGTTCACACGCAAAGCCCCTGAAAAATGCCGAGTGCCTCATTGTGAGCAAATCTGATGAAAACACTCAACAGAGAAACAGAAAATGTTGTCCTGCAGCAGTGGAATAATCATTTTAGTTATCCGAGCACCAAAGCCTGTCTGCGTTTTTGTTTTTCTGTTATATTTTATACATTCTAAACTAATGCATTACCTTTTGGGTTCAATAAAAACTCTATATGACTTCTTACGGTATGGTTTTTGAATAATAAACAAGTTAAAATATGCAGAGTGCTGGATTATTATAGCTGCTGTTTGTGTATCCAAGTAAATTATCACAGGTAGATTATCGAAGAAATTACAGCAAACTATTTCTTCGGCTTCATTCTTTCTCTATTACCGAGTCTTTAATGTGAGTAGTGATGAATTCAGGGCTAATGGGCTCTTGCCACAGTTAATGAATGGTTTCTAAGATGATACAACAAGAAAGTGTAGTTTGCTGTCTGAGGAGTAGGTCAGCCAGTTAGCAGCAGGGTTTCAGCATCTTCCGCAGGGATAGGTCACATATGGATCCGTCTCAGACCTCAGGATTAATGATGGCCTCTCTAATTGTCCAATCATGGAGTTGCTTTCTGAATTTGAAGTGGAAAGTCGTGGTAACACAATATGTGCGTGCACATGAAAAATATCATGCAACAGAACGTATTAAGCTTACAGGAAGTTTTTGAGTCGATTTCGTGGGAAGTGGGTGATTGTTCTGCCAGCGTGAATTCACATGGAAGTTCAAGTGTTGTTGCACAGCAGAGCATGATAATGTACGTCCACCCACGCTACTCACACTCACATTTCTGTTTGTGTCAGTCATTTCAACATATCACTTATTCATCATCCAAATTCACACTGTTTGCACTCATCCGTCCTTTTTCTGGCAAACACACTGACAAACAAACATCTTCCCTTTGCCGCCCCTTTTTGCTCGTATCCTCCATGCAGAAACAATCACGCTGGATCTCTCTCAGCGTGGCTCTGCAGCCGAGGGAACCTTCCGCATTTTTTATTTGCAATTCGCTTTAGCTGGATGCTGACGGAGCGTTACCCTGATACCGTGAATTATCAGGTACAAGCTGCATGCGGGTACCTGTGTGTGCATGCGCATATGCACATCAGAGAAGATTTGTCTGTCACACAGATTTGGTTAAGCGCTCTGATGTATTCCACTTCACAGGTTCGGAGTTTAGAATGTATCGCACAGACCAGCACAGAGCATACCTACTGTATTGTTTATCTGTGTCTCATTCAGCTGCTGCCTCTAATTCTGTTTATCATTTTTCTACATACAATAGGCATGATCCCTCTAAAACTACCCCATGTTTTTTTCCCCGTCTCACAGCTTTCCCATTTACTAAGCTGCTGCCAGCTTTCATTTCCAGCATTCTCAGATCGGCAGGAGCTCACGATTACATTCTATGACCATGTAATGTTCATCTTGGTCAGCCACAGTTAAAAGGTTGGGTATGATTTGCCCTCTTTTTGTCTGCTGAACAGTGGAGCATGTACGCTGGTGTCTCCTGTTTCCAGACCTTGTTGCCAAGTGAGTGATCCACTTGCATCATCTAGTGGCTGAAAGCTAGTACTTCTCAGTTTCTGAAGTTAGTAGAGTCACGGTAAGTGGTATTATTCCACACAGGATGGGGGAGAGATGAGTTCAGGCTGGGAAATGCAGGAACCACAGAGGTGTCAAGTCAGACATTTAGTTTAAAAGCGTCTGTTAAAAATGAGGTTGATGGAGTCAGGAGCTAAAATCACAGCACTTTGATCACAAAGATGAATGGTGATTTAATGAGTCACCCTTTCACAAAGAGATCTGATGAAAGGAGATATAATGGAAAGGATTTGTGGGCCCGCGAGAGACAGGAAATTAAGGCTTTCAATCCAAAATTCTGAACTTTATTCATCCAAACAACGTCTGAAGATTACATGTTTAAATATCTCTTCATCTCTTTGTCTTCTTAGGTCTCTCTTTCCTGTCTTCTGTCTCATAGCCATAAACATTTATACAGTTAAAAGTATATTTTTGTAAACAAAACCAATGACTTGAGTCAGTTAGTCACAGATGAACAAGAATGATATCTCACCAGAGAGTGTAGGAGGAAGGGGTGGATGGAAAGGAATTATATGAATCTGAATAGCTCTGAGCTCCATCTGTTGTGTACTATAGAGATGAGTCACTCCGCCTAGTACAGCATGGGTCACAGCAGCCTCAAATCACCAGCTTCATAGTCACACACATAGAAACACAAACCCGCAAATAAACACACACACTAATACATGACTGAGCAGCGAGTCTGCCATCGTGCATTTGGTCTGTGTCTACAGTTTAGTCAAGGCTATTAAGCCTCAGCTGGTATCAAAGATTGGTTTTCAGACCACATCTATGCTTGGGACAAATATTCTAAAATGTCAACACAACAATGTTAATGTGCACTGTTGGTTTATTCAAACCACCATTTGAACATTCAACTCCAAGCTAAGCATTAAAGGAGATTTATTGGGCTCCTTTTTCAGCTCCATATTCTTACTTTGGGGCTCCATTAGAGTCAAAACGGTCCTTACTTAGTGAACTATGGTGCAGCCCCTCAGTTCACCTTTGATCTGAAACAATTCATCCATCCATCCATCCATTTTCTTCTGCCTGTCCTTTCACAGAGTCAAACAGCTTTATATTGTAAAGTAAAGATTCTACAATATTAGAGGGAAACCCCAAGCCATCAGATGACCTATGAGCAAGTCCTTGGCAACAGTGGGAAAGAAACCTCTGGACCAGGCTCAGGGAGGGGGAGCCTTCTGCTCTGACCAGTTGGGGAATGCTGGGAGACCAAAAGGAAGACACAACAAAAAGCCCACTATGGGAGAGCGAGCGAGAGTGTAATAATTATTATTGATTAAATGCAATAATGGTATAGGAAGTCACAGAGAGAAGAGAGATGACTGAAGAAGAAACACTCAGTGCATCATGGGGACCCCCCCCCCTCCCCAAATTAGGTGGTGTCCTGCAAAATCCGCATCTAAAATTGTATTTCTGTAAGGGCGAAGCAAAGTTGGTGGATATGAAGGCACGTTTTCTCATCTCTTTCTCGTCATCACTTTCCTTTGTGAGATATCTGACTCAGTCAAACATGGATTACTTTTAATGAGCTTTCTGTGTGTCTGTGTGTGCATGCGTGTGCGTTCCCGTGCACGTATGTACGTGCATGCTTATATTTATGTGAGTGTGTGCCTTTTCCTCAAGATTTATTCTCTTCAAAGCAAGTAAAACTGTTTTAAGCATGTGAGTGTTCATGTGCATTGGTTGACTTTGACAGCAGTTTTAGATGCTCAGATAAGTGTGTGAAGGCACTTTTTAGATTTTAAGCCTGAGCTAAAGACTGCCACAAAAAAAGACAGGAAAAAATGAGAGAGGTAGTGGAAATGGAAATGTAGAGAATGTGCCAGAAAATGTGTGAGGAAAATGTGATTCGTTTTCTTGTTTTAGCCGCGAGATGCAGAACAAGGATACAGTGCTTACAGCTTCTCCCATCACACTTACCACACGTTGTGAAAAAGAGGTGTGATAGTTGCATTTTGTTGGGTATGAAAATAAAAGGGGAACCACACAGAGGAGATGTGGCAAGCAGAGACAAAGAGATGTCGAAACAGCAGAAAACATTAGGCAAAGTTCAAAGAAGAGAGTGCACTGCCGTCTTGTTTTCTTCTGTGCGAGTGAAAAATGCAACGTGCATATCAGACAGAATCACATCCATTTCTCACAGCTGCAAGCCATAACTTACCTTTCAAACATGAGCAGCTTAGAGATAGTGATTCAAAGGATACAATATTCTGTGCCACTTAACATTATCACGATTATCTGCGCGGTTTTGTGTATATGTGGATCGGTCTTCCAATCCAAACGACAGTATCAGTCATTTGTGCAGACCCTGAAATAAGACCCATACCAGCGTTTCCAAAATGAATGCTCCTACCTGTGACTTCGCACGTCATGTGATCATGTCGGTGTGTAATGTTGCTGTTGCTCAGGAGGGCGAGCAGGTCACCTATTATTCAGAAGGTTGGCGGTTCAGTCCCGGGCTGTTCCAGTCGACATGCCGAAGTTTCTGTGGTGAAGTGCTGAAGTGCTTGTATGAATGATGTTGTATAAAGTGCTCAAGTACAGTAGTAAAGTGCTATATAAGAACCAGTTTATTTATTGTTTGCACATACCTCTCTAAAAGGTCAGGCATTCATATGCTCCCGTTAATTAGATTCTAACCTTTATGATTCTTGATGCGACTGTGGAGAGCAGGGCCACTTTCAGACGGTGCATCTTAAGCTGTGCATGGGACAAGCTTTAGCACACAAATTGGAATTCATAAAGCAGTAAAGCAGCCCATCAAGACATAAGTAAACATTCACTAGGTAGTAATCAACTCAAGGGGTTTAACCAGTGGTAGCTGGGTGGGAGAGTCTAATAACAATGTATGTCAGAGACTCCCTAAATAACCAAGCCAGGTTGTGTTTCTGTGTTACTGTAGTATTATTTTATATGCAAGGCAACAGCTGTGGTGTCCATGAGAAATGTGTAATGTCTATGTTCAGTATATACAATACAGAAAGTACCATTATTTTTGAATGGCATTTTTGATTACATTCCAAGTCCCTGACAAAGAGTTAAAGGTCCAGTATGTGAATACCTCACTGGAGAAGGATTCATTTCACATGCAGCAGCCACTCCACATTTCAAGTGGTGCTGTTTATTTTCTGCACTAAGCAGCGGTCGAGAAACAAACTCTCACCATTCAGCTATTTATTAACTCCGCTCTCCAGCGGTTGCGTGCCAAGAGCCTCAGCCAATGTTGCATTCACTGTTTCATTAACTGACTACCTGTACATGAGCAAGAGTGATGAGCGGTGTACACTGCAATGAAGTGCTGAAAATGGTGGAGCGTTTCTGCAGCTTTTGAGGAGCGGAAATATAGACATTACTTTTATTTTTATTCCACAAATGGAAAAGAGCAAGATGGTAAAGTGTAAACTGCTCCAGAGACAGCAGCCAGAGCCTGGACTTCAACAGGTAGTGATGTGCAGTCAGGCTTGTAGCATTATAACCTCCATTTCTACCTATACTGTACATGTTTCTACTGCAGAAACACATACAGGTACTGGTTTTCAGCTTTGCGTTTTGCTTTAGGTTTTATGTTCATTCCTCAACACTGCTAGCCCATTTTACAAACAGACTTCACTAGATGGTTAGCAATATTAACTTCATATTTGACATAATATTAAATCTGCTTTAAAGTAAAATAATATTTTCCAGTGCAGTAATTTATTTTAGGTGGGATGGCACTGTTCTGAAACTTCTTCACTCTTCAGTGTGGATTTGTGGAAAGCTTGAGGTAGGGGGAGCTGCTCTCCCTACCTCCAGGTGGGTTGCAAAGCAGCTTGCAGATGGGCAGGCTAAAGCAGATCTACCAACTAAATGTGTATGAGTATCAGCTTTAATGTGGGCTAACATTGAGATAAGTTTTTAAACTATAAGCTGCCATATTGCATCTTTAGAGAATTACTTATTACTATTCATTTCATGTCGAACATAAATGCCAAATCTTATGGCAATCCATAAAATGTTTAAAAATTACACATAAGGTATCTGCAAATTAAAGAAAATGAATTTAGTGACAAAGAGTTCCTTCTGAAAACAATGTACAGCTGTGTAGTGCATATAATACATGTACTACAAATACTATATCAATTATATATATTAATACCCTATGAGATCTGAAAGGATGCAGAAAGGTCTCGGGGTGCTAATATGCCCTGTATCTTGTCCATCCGGTGTCTTCAGGCCAGGCTGCTCGTCCATTTTTATATCCCCCCTTGGTCTCAGCTGACAGTGAACACTTCTGAACTGAACCAAAACTAAATGGAACTAATCATTGCCAATTTTCTTTGCCCTAAAAGCCCCCCGCCTGCCCTAATTTAACTGCCACATTTAATATCCATCTGCCAGGAGGTGGCAAGTGAAGACAGGATGATGAGAGCTGATTAGTGGGAAGTAGGGCTGTTTGACAGGGATGGATTAAAGTTTGGCCGATTAGTGCAAGGACATCAACGTCCGTGGTATTATTCCAATACATAAACATGCTGGGAAAATAGTCAAAGGTTTGATTTTTATTCAGAGAACTGGCTGCATTTATTTTCCCTTATCTCTCTATTTCTTGATTTACGTCTACCCACGTACTTGTCCACAATACAAACAAAAGCCTGATCTTTTTCTATATTGCCTTTGATTAGTCAGGGGAACAGGATGCCTCTACCTTTTACACACACACACACACACACACCAAGCAGACATGCCTGGCAGGAGCCAGCATGTGTGAACCTTCAAAGTTTGATTTTGTATTCTCTGGACTCAACTTGGTCCTAAATCAGACCACATTTACCTGCACGATCCTGGTTTCAAGGCCTCAAACCTGCATGATAACATTGCCAATGACATAAACATCGAAGGTACACAGACTTGCAAAAAGATCTAGACAGATCTAGCAAACTGCAATTAATAATACTGAATGTGATGGAATGCCATTTGTCTTTAGACTGGCATAATAGATATTTGTAGGTTGTTAGTCCCACTGCTCCCACGTGACACATATTAGAATTTTTTTTTTTGTTCTTCTTCACTTCTATACAGCCTGACTGTTAGTTATTTTAAGGGCCGATGAGTGTCATGGTCTCTTTTCCTGACTCAACAGCAGCATCTTGCTGTTGAAGGTCAAAAAAGAAGCAACAGAAGAAAAATAGCAATAAGAATAGAATGGTTCTCGCTTTGAATCCTTTGATAGTTTTATGTAGATTGTTAGACCTTGCAATTCTTAGAGAAACTGCAAAAAGTCCAAGAGTTACATCTAAGACTCAGGCCTTAGTTAGCATGCTAAATGTTAAAATTAATGACAGGAAAATTAGAAGAAAAAAAATTAACAAGTATAGTTTGTTTGGAAGGACTACCAGGAGAAAGCCTCATCTCTCTAAGAAGAACAGCATAGCTTAGGTTTGCAGGGTTGCATCTGAACAAACCACAAGACACTTGGAATAATATTCTTTTGGACATACGAGACCAACCTGCAGATGTTTGGCCGTAAAGCACAGCTGCACACTGGTGAAAAACAAACAGCACATCAGCACAAACACCTCATGCCAACTGTCAGCATGGTGTTTTTGCTTGTTTTGCAGTCACAGAACCTTTGAACCTTGCAGTCATTGAGTTGGTCATGAACTGCTGGGTATACCAAGGTATTCTAGAGTCAAATGTGCGGCCATCTGTCCAAACTGGTAAAGATTCGCTGAAACCGGGCCATGCAACAGGGCAGTGAGCCCAAGCATTCTATTGTAGATCCTCAAATCTACAATAGACTGAGGGTGCTCCAACGGTCCACTCAGAGTCCAGACTGCAATCTGATTAAAATGTGGCAGGACCTTTAACAGAGCTGTGCAGAAACAAATGCCTGCAAACCTAAATGAACCAAAGTAACGTACAGAAGAGTTACTGCTATTTAAGGTGGTCCTAAAAGCCACCGAATCATAGAGTGTATTTAGTTTTTCAAAGGACTGCTTTGAGTCCTACTACACTTTCTGTTCAGGTTATTTATTTCCCGTCTTGTTTTCGGATGACATTACGCTTGTACCTCGGTTACACTTAGAACTTTTTTTTGCACTTGGTTTTTTTTCAAGGTGTGAAACCTTGAATTAGTCATCTTTCTGTCAAAACAAAAAAAAAAGAATTCATCTCTTTGTAATTCAGCTCAGGTGTACACAGAATTCTGTACGCATAAGCACATTCAAACACAACCAAACACTAATTCTGGGTTTTTGTATTTGACTGCTTATTTGTTCTGTTAAGTCAAAGTGAGAGATTGTTTTTGTAAAAGATCATTTTAATGGAATGGAATTGGTGAAACAAAAAGTAAACAGTAATGCACAGGAATTATTCATATTATTCGCTCAGAAAATGGTCTTCCATCTTGTCTTGCATGTGTGCTGGTCCCTGAGCTTGTGTGCACACTTTTCCCCATCTTCCCATGGCTCACAAAATGAGTTGTATTCCATCAAAGGCAGCTCACACAACAAGCTTATTCCCTAATTGGTGCTTGAGCTTTTAAATTGCCTGCGTTTGCTCACATCCAAGCAGTCCCCAAAATGCTAATATGAAAAATTCACCCTTTTAAAGAACAAAAATATTGTCAAAGTTCTGCATTAAGCATGGCTCCCGCTCTCCCTGCTCTCTTGTTTCCTTTGCAAGCAGATAACCCACTCTGTCTGAGAGGAAATAACATTTAATGGGGAGTAATTGATTCACATATTTGCATAATACAAAAGTTAAATTCAGCAAACTTTTGCTATAATCTGCTGTATATGTATTTTTCTAATTTACACCAATAAAACCTTGTTACAATTCTAATATACTGTACATCATAGCCTGTGGAAATTCTAGAGTCTGTTGGGGCCCTAGGCAAAAAGTTACAGGTAGTGGTGGTGGTGGGCATTATGTCTGTTTGCTGTTACCTGCTACATTAACTGACTGTCAGGGTACGGCAGTGTTGCAGACAGGACGCGGGCCCAAATGCAGGACTCGGGAGACGGACAGAGACTCGAAAGGTAGCTTTATTGCTACAACTCACAAAACACAGAAACAGGGCGACGCTTTACGGGAGCAGATAATCCGAAGAGCTGGGACTCTCGGGGAAACAGGAAACAAGGAAACACACATACTATAGGGACAACTCAATCAAGGCCAAAGGAAGACACAGACAGTAAATGCACACCAGCTAAATGAGGGAAGAGTAAAAAGGTGGAAGCACAGCGGACACAAATCACGGGAACGAGACTAGGGACGTAGACAAAAAACACGAGAGACAAGAGACCGACAAAATTAAACAGGAAATAACTGGACGTGGGAACGGGAACGTGGGCTTGACACCAAACAGAGGAAGGCAGGAACACTGAGGAAATATAATAAACACAATAATACAAACTAAATGCTCACACCGAAACACTAAGGGAATACACAAAGGTGAAACTCTAAACTATAAGCAAGCTTCCTGTGTTAGGCTTACCACAGATAACTATGAAAGGGTGAGCAGGTCCCAAAAGAGAAATTTACCACCAAATAAAATAAATAATAAATAATAAAAAAGTATTGCAACTTCTTACTATAGTGGTGCTCACAGAGATGTTATATAGTTCAGAGATACAGTGGTGTGAAAAAGTGTTTGCCCCCTTCCTCATTTCCTGTTTTTTTGCATGTTTGTCACACTTAAGTGTTTCGGAACATCAAACCAATTTAAACAATAGTCAAGGACAACACAAGTAAACACAAAATGCAATTTGTAAATGAAGGTGTTTATTATTAAAGGTGAAAAAAAATCCAAACTATCATGGCCCTGTGTGAAAAAGTGATTGCCCCCTAAACCTAATAACTGGTTGGGCCACCCTTAGCAGCAACAACTGCAACCAAGTGTTTGCGATAACTTGCATTGAGGCTTTTACAGCGTTCTGGAGGAATTTTGGCCCACTCATCTTTGCAGAATTGTCCTAATTCAGTTACATTAGAGGGTTTTCGAGCATGAACGGCCTTTTTAAGGTCATACCACAACATCTCAATAGGATTCAGGTCAGGACTTTGGCTAGGCCACTCCAAAGTCTTCATTTTGTTTTTCTTCAGCCATTCAGTGGTGGACTTGCTGGTGTGTTTAGGATCATTGTCCTGCTGCAGAACCCAAGTTCGTTTCAGCTTGAGTACACGAACAGATGGTCGGACATTCTCCTTCAGGATCTCTTGGTAGACAGCAGAATTCATAGTTCCATTTATCACAGCAAGTCTTCCAGGTCCTGACGCAGCAAAACAGCCCCAGACCATCACACTACCACCACCATATTTTACTGTTGGTATAATGTTCTTTTTCTGAAATGCAGGGTTCCTTTTACGCCAGATGTAATGGGACACACACCTTCCAAAGAGTTCCACTTTTGTCTCATCGGTCCACAGAATGTTTTCCCAAAAGTCTTGGGGATCATCAAGATGTGTTTTGGAAAAATTGAGACGAGCTTTAATGTTCTTTTTGCTCAGCAGTGGTTTTCTCCTTGGAACTCTGCCATGCAGGCCATTTTTGCCCAGTCTTTTTCTGATGGTGGAGGCATGAACGCTGACCTTAACTGAGGCAAGTGAGGCCTGCAGTTCTTTGGACGTTGTTGTGGGGTCTTTTGTGACCTCTTGGATGAGTCGTCGCTGCGCTCTTGGGGTAATTTTGGGTGGCCGGCCACTCCTGGGAAGGTTCACCACTGTTCCATGTCTTCGCCATTTGTGGATAATGGCTCTCACTGTGGTTCGCTGGATTCCCAAAGCTTTGGAAATGGCTTTATAAGCCTTTCCAGACTGATATATCTCAATTACTTTCTTTCTCAATTGTTCCTGAATTTCTTTGGATCTCGGCATGATGTGTAGCTTTTAAGGATCTTCTGGTGGACCTCACTGTGTCAGGCAGCTCCTATTTAAGTGATGTCTTGATTGAGAACAGGTGTGGCAATAATCAGGCCTGGGTGTGGCTAGAGAAATTGAACTCAGGTGTGAAAAACCACAGTTACAGTATGTTTTAACAAGGGGGGCAATCACTTTTTCACACAGGGCCATGATGGTTTGGATTTTTTTTCACCTTTAATAATAAACACCTTCATTTACAAATTGCATTTTGTGTTTACTTGTGTTGTCCTTGACTATTGTTTAAATTGGTTTGATGTTCCGAAACACTTAAGTGTGACAAACATGCAAAAAAACAGGAAATGAGGAAGGGGGCAAACACTTTTTCACACCATTGTAAGCGCATCCTGATTGCAGCTCCTTTTTTGTTGTTGCTTTTCTAGTTTTGCTGTTATATAATTTCTGGATATCACTGGAGAGACACTAGGTAATAAACTCTAAAATTGTCTTTAAAATGCAAATCTAGTATTGGGGATTTTTAATGGCAGAACATTTTGGTGTCCCAGAGTTTCTATAATAGGCCTGCAAAAGCCACTGCTGTGGAAATAATAACACATCAGTTTGTCTCCCTAATGAATGGCCCACAACGTTAAACACTTCCATTTGGACATGAAATGGCACCAATTTTTTTTTAGTTTTACTTAATAGAGGTAAAAGCAGTGTTGCTCCTAAGGTTGACAAATCAGTCTTCTGCAGTTACAGAATCGTGTTTTTCATCATTATTTTTTGTGCGCGCTGTTGCTAGGCTTTCGGTGAATTTCCCAGAAGGACCATCTGTCCTAAAGCAGCATCAATGCTGGATTTTACTTCGCTTCGTTATCTCGCATTATCCGCTTTAAGAGACGCGTACCTGTTCCCGAGGCAGTGTTTCACTTTGGGATCAGGGTGGAGAGATCTGTTTGTCTCAAGAGTTGGTGTCCCCTTTAAAAAAACAATGACAAAGTGCATAATGTTGCTGTACCCTTCTTTGCTTTGGCGCTTTAATGGCACACAGCTGGAGAACTGACTCCACCAGCTCTCAGTGTACCCGACTCCTGAAATAATGTTGTAAGAGTGGTAAATTAAAAAAAATGTAGATTCTCAATAATGATTTCATGTTTTCATATATACGTAAGAGTTGTAAAGTAATAGTTTCCCGGTCTAAAATTCTGCTGTACGTCCAACTTATTGTTACTGTAAGACAAAGAGCACTCTGATGCATACTGATGCATTTGAGAGTTCTTGTCAAACACCACAGAATAAGCAGGGAAATTAAGTCAATAAGCCCAATAGTCATATTAATACAATGTAAGCACTTCATCCTTTGATATAACCGTTCCTAGTGTTTA
The DNA here is from genome assembly GCA_024447675.2 of Pterophyllum scalare. Taxonomy (NCBI): domain Eukaryota; kingdom Metazoa; phylum Chordata; class Actinopteri; order Cichliformes; family Cichlidae; genus Pterophyllum; species Pterophyllum scalare. The sequence continues at coordinate 38,015 of JAMQGT020014052.1, forward strand.
CTTTCTTTGAAACATAGAACTCTCGTAGCTGCATTTGTGGCTCAAATATTTACACTCTTACTCCTATGTATTGTGCGTGTGATGCAGAAAAGCTAAAAAAGTCTCCAGAAGGGAGATATGGGAATGTGGGAATGCAGTAATGCTTTGTAGTTTTGCCTGCTGCTGCTGCAGAAGAAAAAAAAAAATCTCTCAGTTCAGCTTTTTTCATCCCCTTAATCCCAAATCTCATTACTAGAAACATGTGACATCACCATCTTTCCAGCTTATGCTTATTATTATTCTTAACAATATTATGAATAAAATATTTTGGGACTTTTGTGTTTTTGTCATTGGATTTTGATCTTATAAACTTGCTTTTGGTCTTTTTTTTTCTGTATTTTATCTCATTTGGAAGCTTATTTGTGGTTAAGCTACTTACAATAGCAGTTGTTAACACAGCTCCCTTCTTTCTGTATATTCAGGTAACTCGCCCTCAGAGGAGTCCGAGGAGCGCGACAAGGAGCCCCGGACGCTGACCTACCCTGCATACATTGCCAGTTTGCTGGACAGCGGAGCAAAACGCATGGCAGCCGGAGTCCGCATGGACTGCAGCAGCCAAGGCCAGTGCCCACGCTCCTGCCACCTCTGCCACATGAGCCCAAGGGCGGCACAAGGGCGGCAGCAGTCTGAGCCCGTCCTGCTGCAGATTACTAAGGCTACGCCTATATATGAATTGGTGTCCAACAACGAGACCTACCAGGTGTGTTTTTGGTGCTTGTCCTTAAATTTTTAAACTACACTAACTCTCAGAAATAGTCTGATGAAATGTGTTAGAATACAAATTTCTTCCAGCCCATTAGCATTTCTCCATCACGCCCTCTAAATCGAAGGCTGCACGTTCATGAAGTGGTTTATCCCGCTTACCTTCGCTATTAATGAATAAAGAACAAGTTTAACATGCAGTGTCCTTCTGAGCTTTTGTTCAGGAAAATCAAAGTATTTTCACTTCGATCTGAACAAAGTAAACTTTTTCAACATTTTCCGATGCGTGGTGACCTCATGCATAAGGACATGCATGAGTAATAATAAATAATACTTAAAATATAGTACAAAAACTACATCCAGGGGTGTGCATGGGTTTGTGATTGTCTGATAGTCATTCTGAAGCCCTCGCTGTGTGTGTGTGTGTGTGTGTGTGTGTGTGTGTGTGTGTGTGTGTGTGTGTGTGTGTGTGTGTGTGTGTGTGTGTGTGTGGGGCAGTGGGCGGATGATCCCTCAGGCCTGGGAATGTAATTCTCTCATTAGGAAACAGGTTATGGAAACAAAAATCCACAAAAAGAAGTATTTTCCCTCTGGGATATCACCCCTTTCTTTGCTGTAGCATGCTGCCTTACTGCGCTGTGCCTTATTTGACTCTATCAATACTCTACATCGATAATGCTTCTGCTCTTCCAGCAGGGTCAGTGCAGTGCTGGGCCCCCTCCTGCGGTGTCAGGCCTTCATCCTTAAGCTCAGTCAGACAGATACTGCTGCTGTTATTAACAGAGGCTGGTTAGAGTTTGCTACTGTTTGACTGTGCAGGTATTTGTGTAGACAAGTGCTAAATGATCCATTTCCTATATGGGTATTGCCTTTAATACCTATTAATACCTAAGGGGTTTCCTGTTTTGTTTTGTTTTTACAGCATTCAGACCCTTTATTTAATGTAAATTTTTACGTAATGTTGAAATGTGAAACATTGTCACGGCCTGGCTTCCTGAGCGCTCTGTAAAAGCTTCCCTGAACAGTTTCTGTATTTTGTGTGCATCCATTTTTCCTTCAGTCCTAACTAGTCTCCTAAGAAAATATCCCCAGCAGCCTGATACCTCTGGAGATCTGACAGTGGTTCAGCTACCTTTTATCAAAATCTCAGTGGGATGTCATGTATCTTTTACTGAGCAGTAGCCACTCCAGTCCACCATACCTTGAAAGCATGGAGTGCTGTACCCATGGTTGTCCTCCTGTAAGGTTCTCCCATCATCACAAAGGAACACTGGGTTCTCGATTGTTTGTCTAACCGAGGCCTTTTTGTCTCTGATTGTTCACTTTGGCTGTGCACCCACATCTACGAAGAGTGTTGGTGCTTCCAGCCTCCTTCTGTCTCGCAGTTACATTGACAGCTCTCTCGACCTCTCGCAGATCTCATTAACCGCAGCACCTTATATAGACAGGTACTTGCTTTTCCTAATTACGTACAGCGAATTCAGCTCAGCACGCTTGATTGTAGCAGAAGACACAGCAGAGCTCAATTTTGAGCATCATAACAAAGGGTGTTAATACTCTAATAGGATATTTTAGTCTTTTTTTTTTTTTTTTGTAAATTCATAAAACACTTTGCTTTGGATTGTGGAGTATTGTTTGCTGATTGATGCGACTCTAAAAACCTGAAAATACTCTGTCAACAACCACGAAAGGTTTTCTGTAGCTCAGGCTGTGAACAGCAGGCTGTGAACAGGTCCTATTTGTAAAATCCTTCAGAATGCAGGCAGAAAAAAGTGGAACATTTGCTGGGTGTAAGTGCTGCTGAAGTAGAAACTGGTGGTTCAGAGTATGAGAAAAACCCATTTTGAGAAAACAGCTATTAAAGTTTTATATATAACAAAGACTCGTATGTTTTTTAATTTGGACATAATAGACGAAACTTCCCCCGGCTGATTACTTAAAAATGACCATTTTGTTTTGACTGCAACTTTTCTCAGATTTTATGCTTTACCTCATTAAACATACACAAAATTACACTCATGTCTAACAGAGAAAGTGGACATTAGTCTTAAAAAAGACAACTTATGCTATCATGGTCACCTCAAACTTGACCATTGCATGGAAAAAAAGATACACACTTTCTTTCCTGCAGCCTTAAAAACTGTGATTCTAACAGTTTCTGTGAGAAAACAGACATAAAATTACAGGTTTTCATGTGTGTTTCTTCCTGCCCTCTCACCTCACACGGTTTCTCTTCATAGGCTCTTCAGGAGGCAATGATGAGCATGCTGTGGTGTTCGGGCAAAGGCGATGTTATCGATGACTGGTGTCGATGTGATTCCAGCGCTTTTGGCACAGACGGACTGCCCACCTGCGCCCCGCTTCCTCAACCTATGTTAGTAAAAACTATATTCTTCCCTAATGTTAGCTCTCTCAGATGGATTGCGGTAAATCCGTCTGAGAGAAAGGCAGAAATCTGCCTCCTGCTGCAGCAGATTCGTGTGCGCCCAGCACTTTATTGCAACACTACTGTGGTCACTGGTTTTGTTCTCCGGTTTGTTTTGGGCATTTTAATCAATCCGCTGAGCTGCTGCACATTGATTTCTTGGCATAAAACTTCTGTACACAAGCTTTTCTTTGGCACATTCCTTTGAAACACAGCACCAGAGTCCATCACACATTAGAGGATAAATGACTATATTTTCTGTTGACAGAAGTGTTTGTGACATTGCAGAATATGTTCTCATTTGAGTTGCAGTTTGACAGAACAAGAAGGATAATGTTAGCTGTCAATTACAGTAATGGGGCCAGTTTGCTGAAAACATCTTTCACTCAGTGGCGCACTTACACGTCTCTGTCACTCCGTTGCCAGGCTTAAATTGTCTTACGCCTACGAACCCAGCAGCTCGTTGGTCATCATGGAGTGGAACCACACGGAGCCCCCAATCGGTGTGAGGATTGTTGATTACCTCATCAGCCAGGAGAAGGTGACGGAGAGGACCGACCACTCTAAAGTTGAGACAGGTGCGTCAAAAGAACTGCCTATGTCCAGAGTTTGGCCATGGACAGCAAAGGCTACAAAATGTGCCATGGATGCCAGGGGAAAAAGCTACGCGACCTCCCTGGCCCTGTGTGACAAAGTAATTGCCCAAGCAACAAAGTGAAGTAGGCTAAAATATCTCTAAAAGTGCCACGATCTGAAGAAACAGCTGAGAAACAAAGTCGCTGGCCTCTATCAGTTTGGAAAGGGTTACAAAGCCATTTCTTAGGCTTTGGGACTCCAGCGAATCACAGTTACAGCCATTTATCCACACATGGAGAAAACCTGATCACTGAATGTTTGAGCTAATAAAAGAAACTAAATCAAAATATTTTTGTTTTTGGAATTATGTTTTACATAGCTTTGCCAGCATTAACAGCATATAGATACCATATCCTCCTGAACCATCTAACTTTGTCTTTGACTCTGATTTAAACATCAGTCTCCTTGGTATACAAATAATTGACTTGTAATTTGTAATGCCACCACAAGATGGTGTACACTAGTAATAACAATAGATATTGATGTATAATTTGTTCACAAATGCCTGATTTCAGGACATTTGCTTGTGTCTACACAGCTGTGACTGTTTTTGGACATGCTGCTATTTCACTGCAGATACTTTCAGTGTGGCAAAAACTAGCCAGATGGCAGCACGATACACTAAAGCTGTTTCAGGCTATCTCTCACATTTATTGATATAACATCTAAACATATAAAGCATTAGAATGAAAATACATGCACTTAAATTTTACAGTAAAAGGTAGCTGCCTTTTTCTCCAAGCAGTTTTCATCAGTCCCTTAAAATCATTTCTGTTTGTTTTCACTGTTTAATCCATATGGATTCAATGATTTACTTGGGGGGAAGTCACAGAAGCGGCTAGATGAGCAGCGGGAGTGTGTGTGGCTCTGTCATCCGTAACGCAGAGCACAGCTTATTTGGCCGGCCCTATATGAGTCGAAGCTGGCAAAACAGGGGCGGTTTATTTAAGCAGTAATGACCCAATCCATAACGGAGACTGTTAGGGTTCCCTGTGTGCACCAAAGTTTGTTGTAGCTTAATGAGAGAATAAACTGTATTTGTCAGACCAGAGAGGATCATTAATCAATACCGTGGGTGCAGAAGGGAGTGGAAGGCATTTTCTTTATTAGTTGTATTAAAGAGAATATGAGCTATAGTTTTAGCACTAATGGCTCATGGCTATACGAGATTGTATTTACTTAAAAAAGAAAACTGTACTGTAAGTTATGGTTCAAGGCTTCTTCTTTAGACTGCAACTCATTTTGATCCAAAACAAAGGGATCAATGTGCAACACAGTCGACATAGCATAGTTGACGTAGCTTATGTCATACCTGCATTATTGCACAATGCTTATGATATTAGTTAGCACGATTTTCCATGTTAATCATGAAATATAGAGAACCTCTTTATCCATAAAAATCTACAACCTGCTGTAATGAGCTTCAGAGTAGATTAGTTTTGCTGAGGTTGGATGTGGAAGTCATCGGGCAGCAGAAGCAGCAGCACCCATCTACCTGAAAGCACCAAAGACAGTAGAGGTGCACATTTATGGACAGATGAAGATGCAGAGAAATGAAAAATTGGAGGACAAGACATGCATTATTAACACTAGCTATGTGCTGTCATCACTGTATATGGTGGTGATAATTTGTGCGGTGCAGCAGAGACAGGTCCAGCTGACCTTTAGTTCAGCAGATCTTGGCTGCTGAGTTAAATTTTTGCCCATGTGGCATGTGACCTAATCACTCAGCCATCAGGCACACAGTGAATATTTAGCATGGAAAACTCTGCAGTGAGAGGGGGAACAAGTCGTTCCACCTGTATACTATGCATTTTGGAATAACACTTGATCAACATTATTGTAGTATTACATTAACCCTGATCAAGCTCCAAACAGAGTGTAGAGTTTGTCCTGTAGGTTTGTATTAAACGCGGCACCAAACGTATGTTAAAACCACAACAAAAGTATACTTGGGACATTTTACTGTTCACACCCTGGAGTGCTGTACACTCCAGCACTGCATCCAGGTTATTTTTCTTTTGAGTTAAATTGGAATATCCTGGATTATAGAGGTAGGTAAAGTTAACTGTAAGTATCTGTGTTTAAAGTATTACAGCACTTAAACTTATACCTGTGCAGTATAAAAACTAAATCCAGGAAGTCTTTGTAAATAATATGTTGTCTAAGTGTAACCATAAAGAACTGAGGCACTCATCAAGTAAAAATACTTTTGTTTGTTCTGAGTTTATTTTTTCAAGTTATTTGTAGCAGTCTATCTGTGATGTAGTACAACACTCAAAGAGTACAAGGGGTCACAGTGAGTGTTCTACAAAATAAAAAAAACACACACAACAATGATCAATGACTATATGGGTGAGTGCGTCCAAACATTTGACTGCTACTGTGTAAAAAAAAAAAAAAAATCCCAGCTCACCCTGTGGTCAGTCTTTTGCTCCAAGCTCGGGTCCTCCACCAGTGGCCTGGGAGCTTGCGGGTCCTGCGCAGTATCTTAGCTGTTCCTACAACTGCGTTCTTCTGGACAGAGATCTCAGGTGTTGTTCCTGGAATCTGTTGGAGCCACTCTCCCAGTTTAGGGCCCAAGTGTTCCAATTACCACGGGGACCACTGTTGCCTTCACCTTCCACATCTTTTCTAGCTCTTCTCTGAGCCCTTGGTATTTATCATACTTCTCATGTTCTTTCTTCTTGATGTTGCCATCACTTGGTATTGCATCTATTGCTACAGCTTTCTTCCTTTGTTTGCCCACCACTATTATGTCCAGTCGGTTAGCCATCACAAGTTTGTCTGTCTGTATCTGGAAGTCCCACAGGATCTTGGCTCTGTCATTCTCAACCACCCTTGGGGGCTTATTCCATTTTGACCTCGGGACTTCCAGTCATACTCGGCACAGATGGTCCTGTATACTATGCCAGCCACTTGGTTTTGATGTTCCATGTATGCCCTGCCTGCTAGCATCTTGCACCCTGCTGTTATGTGTTGGATTGCCTCAGGGGCATCTCTGCAAAGCCTGCACCTGGGCTCTTGTCTTGTGTGGTAGACCCCAGCCTCTATTGATCTTGTGCTCAAAGCTTGTTCCTGCGCTGCCATGATTAGTGCCTCTGTGCTGTCTGTCAGTCTAGCCTTGTCCAGCCATTGGTAGGATTTCTCTATGTCAGCCACTTCATCTATCTGGCAGTGGTACATGCCATGCAGCAGCTTATCTTTCCATGATGGTTCCTGTGCTGGATTTGGGGTGAAACCCTCCATGCATGGTAAGGAACTTTCTTGTCTTGAGATCAGTGGCTTCTATTTCGTCCTTTGGCCAGCTCATTATCCCAGCAGAGTATCTGACAACAGGCAGGGCATAGGTGTTGATTGCCCGGATCTTGTTCTTCCCATTCAGCTGACTCTTCAGGACTTGCCTTACTCTCTGCAGGTACTTGGATGTTGCAGCTTTCCTAGCGACCTCTTCATGGTTCCCAATTGCTGGTGGGATTCCAAGGTACTTGTAGCTGTCCTCGTTGTCTGCAATGTTGCCTCCTGGTAGTGCAGTCCTCTCAGTTCTGACTACCTTCCCTCTCTTTGTTATCATCCGACTACACTTCTCCAGGCTGAATGACATTCCAACCTCATTGCTGTAGATCCTTGTGGTGTGGATCAGTGAATCTATATCGTGTTTACTCCTGGCATACAGCTTGATGTCATCCATGTACAGGAGGTGGCTGATGGTTGCTCCATTTCATACTTGGTTTCAGTAGCCAGTCTTGTTAATGATCTGGCTGAGGGAATTCAGGCCTATGCGGAACAATAGTGCATCTCCTTAGTAAATCCCGCACTTGATGGTAACTTGTGCAGTTGGCTTGAAGTTGGCCTCTAGTGTTGTTCTCCTCATTCCCATTGAGTTCTTGATAAAGGCTCTTGGGGTTCTGTAGATCTTATACAGCTCTAGTTATTCCAGGATCCATATGTGAGGGATTTGATTGGTTCAAATCATTCTTATAAAAAACAAGGAACAAACACACACACCAACTCTTTTTTTCCTTGCGGCAAGGAGGAAACCGTCCTCTGAGCTCAGCTCCCGAATCAAGAGGAAGTGACCTTTCACTGAATAAAGAGGAAGTGGTCTCCTGAGCGTGAGCTTCCTTGCAGCAGTTTTATTCCAAACTTTCACAGTAAAATCATGTATGTTACATAAAACTCAGTTTACAACATGTAATAAACAGCATTCTTGGCTCTTTCCTTACCATATATGGTAGTAAGTATACCGTGGAATGTGTATACGTGACATCCGTGTCTATGTGTGTGTATGTGTGTGTGTGTTTCCTGCAGGCTTTAAAACAGCCTGTAGGTAAGATTGCAACTTCCTTCTTTAAGGAATATCACCACATGTCTCCATTAAAAATAAAATGAAACAACAGTATATTATATAAAATAACTTATAAACTTTTAAAACAGAAGATATGATAACTCATTGTAAACATAAGAAAGTTTACACAATAATCCTAACAGATTGAGTCATAGCCTTTCTTGTAATCAATCCAGGCAGTGCACAGGTTGGTCAGTCTAGTCTTACAATCTTGAGTGACTGCTCTATCTACCAGTAGCTTGTGCTTGTGTTTTGCTCCTCTGGTATCTCTGCCAATTCCTTCAGAGTACTTTTACATACATCCTTACATAATGATGCTGAGAGTACTTCACATAGTCTTGGTAATTGCCAAGGGGTCCGGGTTTCTAGCTTAGCCATGATTTTATTTTTCAGGTCAACTGCTCTGGTATTCAACATATCAGTTGTTGTTGGGGCTTGGTACCCAATCTTGGAGTATGGGAATGATGATCTCTCCCCCTGAGCTGATGTCCTGGCTCTCCCTTGCCGTAGCATTTGTGTTGTACCTCATCAGTCTCTAGCTGCGATAGCATTTGCTTCTTGTGGACATTGGAACACTGAGCTACTAGTTGTTTCGATGTCAGTCTGGATGCAGGGTGTTATAGGTCCCACATTCTCTTCATGTAACCCCTTTCACTGGGATTACATGTGTAGTAGCATTCTAACAGTTCCTAATTCTCTTGTTGTTTCCACTTATGCCTTATCCTTGTTCCAGTAGCCCACTTATCATCAGTATGCCCTGGTTCCTCAACACCTGATGCGGACCTTGTTAAATTTGTTAATTGCCCTGGCCAGGTTTCAAACCCTGATGTATTTTTCTAAAGACAGTAATGTTACCACTATTGTTTTTTTATACTTTTATTCTATAAAAAACATACTTTTACTGAACATCCGTCCTTGTTTTTATACATATAATGCAACTGGATAAATCACAAATTCGGAAACAGCTGCAAGCTCAAATACAGATTAAGTCAAAGCAACTAAAACAAACTGCTGATGTCTGTGAAATCTGTTCAGATGGTGGCTGATATAGAGAAAAAAGGAGGAGATGTTCTATCCCAATGAGATATGCAGTCCAAATAAGATACTCTAACTACCATGGAAATTTATGGGAATGTTTCATGGAAATTAGTACTGGAACACCGAAACTGTTGCGCAGGAATGTTTCACTTATTGGATTGTTACAGTCATGCTGAGATTTTCCAGTTTCTAGTTTATCTTGCACTTTCTGAATAAAATAATGCTTGTTTCCACAGTGTAATGTCAGCCATCCTCATTAAACTAAAAGAGATTTTTTTTTTTTCACACAAGAAAATATCTTTCCCTTTCAGCTCCACTAGCACCACATGGGGATAATTTCTTAAAGTTTTCCAGACAGTTCCATAGCTAATCACTGGCAGTGTCTAGACCCTTACAGGATGGCATAGATAATATGCTTTGTTCTCACTGGAATAACAGACTCCAGTCTCTCATTAATTGCTTCAAAACAAACTCACAAACAGCATTTGCCCCTGAGGTTTAATCCATCACTGCAGAATTGAAGCACAAAATACATTTATCAGACTTTAGTTGCTTGATGCCTAAAGTCCCAATTTGGTTTAGTGTGTGCTTGCAGAAAAGCATGACACTGCACTGTTAAAAGAGCTGAGTTTACAATTTCTGCGCATATACCATTGGAGCAGTCTTTGAGGGTAACTCCTATGTCTAATATGCACTTTGTCTGTCTTAAGATGATTGCAGTTTGTTTTTTAGCCTCCTAGGCCTTTTTTTTGTCATCAGCAGTTGTGTGAAAGTCTCTTAAGAACTGTTGTATCTTCACAGCACTGATATTTAAAATGAAATTGATACCAAAATCAGGCTTATGACAATACTGTAGCAATTAAGCACCAGTACAATCATGGTTTCAGACTCACTATTCCAATATGTAGATGCTCCCGGCCCTTTTATAGCTCAGTCACATTAGAGCAGTGGTTCTCAAACTTTTTCCATCATACCCGACTTAGAAATGAGCACACATTAGCAGTCATTTTGATCATGTCATGGTCTCTGCAGTGTGACTGTAGCATAAGTTACACACTTAACTGCTTCATTGCAGCTTCAGCTAACAGTAGCTACACAGTTTATAGCAAACTAAGTTAACAGGATTTACTTTTCTGTTATTGTAAAGACTTCTCTCACAAACCTGGGAGTCAGGCTGTAGTTGCGCTGATTGAGTTTATTTAGTCACCATTTTGTTTGCTTTTGTTGTTGCTCTTTTGCTTTTTATCTTCTTTCCTAAAACCCTGGGTTAATGGTGGCAGCTTTGTTAAAGTCACACACAGTGTAAAAACGGAATGTAGCCATTTTTCGACCACCGCCATGTTTGGAGCCAGAAGTTAGCTGTATTTCAATGAACGTGCGTTGCGCCGAGTTATCAGCTGAGGCTAACTGGTTAGCATGCTGAATCCATGAGCTGGTGGGAGTGCACTACACAGGCCTGCATATTGGCTAATTATGTAGTGCTAAGTAACAGTCTAACAAAACACTACCATGTAACTAAATAAAACTAAAGCACAAACTTCTTGGACTGTCTCTACCACACAGCGAGCCATAATTTTAGTCAGATAGTCCATTAAAAATGTATCCACAGCACAACTGCATGGTCCAGTTTAATAACTTGAAGTGGAGGTAAGGCCCGGTTTCCTGTGTTGTGTCTGTCAATCAACATTGCCCCTAACTCAAGTATCCAGGTGGACACGTTTTAAAACAAAATCACCCTTATTAGAGTTATTATATTGGTCTAAACTGACCATAAAGGCCAAAATCATTTTTGGAAACTTGCTTTTTTCAACTGGGGCATTTTCACATGGGAGTCTGTGGGGGACTGACTCACTTCTGGAGCCAGCCTCAAGTGGCCACTTGAAGGACAGCAGTTTTGGGTACTGTAGCACTGGCTTTGTGTTTCAGCTCCAGAAGTTGCCCCTTGGCTCAGAGGTGTGTCTACAGTTTGTGGTGAGACTGATTGAATCGCTCCAGTTCGGTGCTCTGTTGTAGCTTCATGATAAGTTGCTTGTGCTGTTATATTCCAGTAATGGAGTTTCCTCATTAGTTATACCATTTGTAACCACCACATTATCTGCGCCCAGCTAGTTCACACCGTCAAGTCTCTCTGTTTACGAAAAACTGCAAGGATGACTGTGACTTTTGTTTTGTTTTGTTTTTTCTAATTTGCTAATAATCTATGGTGATATTGATAACTGTGTAGTGAAAATCTGATATCATGATAGCCATAAGCCATAAGCTTAAATTTTCATGCATTTTTGCCTAACATTATCTATCTGTCTAAATGACAAAGTTAAACAGCAAGAGAAAGGAATAAATCCTCTCTGATACTGTGTAGATGTAGGATAATGCAAAGATACATTTAGATTCATATAAAAAAAAAAGTTGCTGTGGGCTATCCAGACATTTCCACCCACTGGAAAAGAAGCATTAAATCTCAGCAGTGAAACTGAAAAGCGGTTTGACTCCATAATATATTTGAACCCTTTCACCTCCTTCACACCCACCAGACACATAGAAGCTAACATATAGATCAGGGGATTACAGAGTTTACTAAGATCACATTCCATATCTTCTGGGCGTTTAAGTTGTCAAAACTTTTAACAGCTCCCTCTCGCTGCCATTTGGACTCTCCGATGTGTGAAATTGCCCTGCGCAGCTCTAATTACACTAAGTGAAAGCTATCCAGATCTGGTTGTTGTGGCTCAGCTGTGTTGAGAAAAACACACACGTAAGGCAGAGTTTTCATCACAGCTTGCCAGCCTATCATCTCATCTTTAGTGGATGATTGATTACTCGGAAGAACCCCCCCCCCATGTGAACCGCAATTGAAAAGGTGGCTGGGTATAGATGTGTACAGTTCAAGAGAGAAGAGGGGCAGAAAGTCAAAGACCACCAGTGAGAGCAGAGGAGACCGGGCAAACTGAAAGACGAGAGAAAGATGGAAAGATCTGGAGAGCCCTCTGCAGAGTGTGGTTTTTATTTCAGCTGTCAGTCTTCTGTCATCTCAGAGAATACATCTCACATGAGCTGATGTCCAATTCTTCACAGATCTCCTCTTGGCTGCCTCTACTTTCCTCTTTTGCTTTTCCTTCACCAGCTCCCTCATCTTTCCTCTAGTCTCCTGTTCCGTTACTTGTCTCCCCCTAAAATTCGTAACTCTTCTCGTTTAATCTTTTTCTAACCACCTCCTTTTTTCCTATCCTTGCCTGTTTCAGGTTTCCAGGAAAGAAAAGAGAAGATAGGAGGCCAGGGATGGGGCCTCCTTGCTCTTTCTCTCTTTTTGTCATATTGATTTCCTCATTTTTCTTGTTTTCATTTTATCTTTATAATCTTCTCCCTTAGTTTCTTATTTTTAAATGGCATCCAGATAGGGTAAGCCATGGGTCAAACTGAGTTTGCACAAAGAATATACAGCCTACTAGCACAATCCTTTTCAAGCAACCATTGTTAATTCTGCTGTGCTATAATATACTACATGTCTAAGTCGGCGCTCTAAAGCCATTAACGTTCGTTTTCATCAGAACTTCTTATGGCAAAGGGATGAGTAAGATTTTACAGCATGATAAATTAGGAGTTATGATGGATGTCCTCACCAGTATCTGTATGCACCATCCTTTAATGAAACTCTAACAGGCATTGATATGGACTTGTGTAATGTGGTAATATAAGATAGAATCGAATCCCTATTCTAGCAGGAAGTGACAAGGCAAATCCATCAATGATACAATACAGTGACTTGTTTTTCGCAGTTCACATCAGCAGAATATAGTTTAATAAATAAACGGTTTGCTGGTTCTGGTGAATGTAATGATCCTCAAAATTTTAATACCGTATAGCTTAAATGAACACCATCAGTCTGAAAACAAATGAATCTGCTGCATTCCGACGGTTTGTGAATTTTGCAGTTTTTCTGCTATCTTTCCCATTTTCCCAACTTTCCCTGTTAAAACAGAGTAAGATATTATAAAATCAGGACCAAATGTCGGACTAAGAGAGTGTAATGGGACAGGAAGGCAGCGGTCGCCTTACGTAGATTATGCTTTTTGGAATTTCATCTCCTTACTTGTGTCTTTCCCATTACTCTAACAACCACATCATCTCTTGCGGGTGGTAGACATCGAAAGTTAAATTGCTATATAAAAGAGGGATTGTTTTCATAAGGTATTAACCCAGTTGCTCGCACAAGCGTTCGCATGTTAACATAGTGTGAGTCATTTGTTTTCACATTGGTAATACTGCTCTTGGAAACTGTTTGATGCTATCTTCATTGGATGTTATAATATTTCATCCCTGAAGTTAATCCTCGAATGTCTTGCATGATAAATTCCAGAAGGACGGCGAAAACAGAAACTCCATTTACGGGAAAAGATCTGAGAAGACACTACTGCTCATCTGTGCTGGGAACAAGAAACAAAAGAAAAGACCACTCGCTTTATCTGAAGGCACAGCAGAAACAGATGTTTGCTACAAAACGTCTTTAAGGCTGTGGTGTTTATATGACGAGCATATACTCGCTGACAGCTGCACAGTTGCATTCGTGGTCAGGTAATGCTGATAAATCTACGTACAGTGTGCACAGCTGATGGTTACAGCATCCAGGTCTCGTCTTGATGTTGAACTGACAACACATTGTTTGTGCAGTAATCTCTTTCTTAACAAGCTTCAGGGCAACAAGGTGAGATCATAGTGGAAGCGCACACATGCACTCACGCATACGCACGGTCCCAAGCAGATGTTTGCGAGTAGGAAGTCTGCTTTAAGTCAGAGCACCACTCGGCTTGATCGGTCTCGCTGTGAAAACAAACATCCCCTGAGCTGGAAGCAGTCCAGTGATGTAACAGCTTTGATCACCCAGCGAAGGCAGAGTTTGCTCGGGGTCAGGGGAACTCGGTATCCCATCAACAAACACATTACTCACCTGTTTACGTCATACACATACACACAGACAAATAGGTCGACCGGAACATGTGTACCTTATCCCAAACCTAAATCAGGAAGAGCTTCCTCTAGGCACCAGCGGTTTTCGCTGAGCTGCCACTGCTTGACCTTTGCCACCTGCTTTTCTCTTCTCTGCACTGACTACAGCACTGCACCATCCAAGTCAGGCTTGTTTGCCAACATGGGTAGTGTAGTTTCCACACTTGGGTAAAAATTTAACCCCACCTCTCCCCTTTAACTGCATGTCCAAAACCTGCCCTGGAAAGGCTTGAGGATCTTCTGGAAAAGGAGCCCAATTCACCTTAATTCCACGTGATGGTTGAATCTTACAGTTTCCCCAATCATTTGATCCAGCTTACCACAGATGGTCATCAGTCGACAGCTCTACATTTCTCTGTATTTGGGTGCCCATCATAAAAACACTTCAAGCTTGACGTTAACTACAAAGTTCCTCATCGGTCTTTGATCTAGCACTTTGCTAGCACGTGCACTTGTGAAATACCACATGATTGAACATGGTGTTGGTAAGTCCACAACTGGCATGCAGATCAAATGTAGAATATCATTTGATTTTAAAACTGCATTGACTCCAGTGTTTGTTTTTTTAAATCTTTTCCAACATAAGCATCAGTGTCTCCCTGTGGGTTCCAAATTGAACCCCACCCAGGGATTCCAACGAGGCTGTCTTATCTGAATTCATGTTCAACACAAAAACAGATGGGACTCGGAGCTTTCCTCTCTAAAACAAGCAATACTAGTGATACTATAAGTTTCCTATCAGCGGCCAAGGGCAAAAATCCAAACACTATAATATAGCTTCTTACCTTGGATAAAAGGGGGAATGGAGAGATTCCAGACCCTATAAAGTTGATATTTGTTGGCAATAATAATAATAGAACCTAATTAGTTGCTGTTGCATTGATTATATTCTTCACTAAAGAGAGGAAATAACACAATTTGTACAATATTTTATGGTAATCTTGCTTTCCTTCTGTAATCTGTCGAGGACCATAAAGAGTTTCCTTCTTAACCACAAAGTCACAGAGCTGAGGAGGTAAATGTTTATTTGATAATTAGCCAAAGCTGTGCCTTAACTGCTAAACATGATGCCAGTCTTAAAAGCATTCAGCCTAAATCACAGCAGCAGATTAATACTGACGTGTTAACAAAAAAAGAAAAAGGCTTTACTGTGCAAACTAAATGTATTTAAAAGCCCTTCTGTGGGATCTCCCTGTGATAAAAGACATAATACCCAATCTTTGAGAAATGCTCTCACCTGGATTAGGATGAAGGGCCATGCCAATCCATACAGACATGTGCATACACTACTTTCAGGTCATTGCCTGACCAACCATAGTCATGCTGCCTGAGTGAATTTAATGAACAGAGAGCTGTTGTACAAAATTGCATCAGATGCACTTGGATTAAAAAGCATATGTGCTTCTAAAGGCATTATAAAGAAGAATATTTTATATGTGAGAGGCTGAATTTCACTGGTAAGTCAGACGTGGAATTAATGAAAAACAGTCTGGTGATAGTATCCAGGTACTGTCTGGTCCATCTCCACTTGTGCTTATATCATTCTCCATGTGGATTTGTGGTTCTTGTGCGTGCGTGGCAATTACAAACGAGAGGTTTGTGCAGAGTTAACACCTACAGTACATGCAAATGGACAGCAGAGTGCACTGTGCGTGTGTGATTTTTAAAGTAAGGCCTTTTACTGCATTTATCTTGAGTGTTGCTACAGTTTAAATGGACTCAAGATTTCACATTACTCGTTTTTTTTTTCCTCGCCAGTAACTTCATGTAGCACAAGTAAACAGAGTAAATTAAAACTACAAACTGCTTTGTTGCTGTCAGAATTTCATTTTTCAGGCATCTGAATGCTTTTTGTCGATTCACATGCTAAGAAAAGATAATCAAACGAAAATGGCAAAGCCCATTAATTCATACTGAAGAAATACACTACAGAAAAAGCAATAGAGGGGCAAGGCTGAGATGGTCTGGACATGTGCAGAGGTGGGATAGTGGAAATATCGGACAAAGGATGTTGAATATGGAGTTGCCAGGCAGGAGGAAAAGAGGAAGACCACACAGGGGCTTTATGGATGTGGTGAAGGAGAACAAGCTGGTTGGCATGGCAGAAGAGAATGCTAGGGATAAGGTGAGATGAATGTAGATTGATCTGCTGTAATAACTCCTAAAGGGAGTTGCTGCAAGAAGAAAATCTGATAAACATTTGAGCCAACAAATCTACTTTCTAGTCAAGATTACATATTTTAATAAGCGTTCAGGGGAAGAAAAATCTATGGACGCATTTATCTGTCGTTTATTTTTCTTTACATTTGTATTTCAATTGTCTTTAACCCTTATTGAAGATTAATGAAAAAGAAAAAGATTAATGAAGCTGTGATACTCTTACTGTAGTGTGTTGCTAGCTGGTTCAATAAAAATCACTGTGTTTGCAGAGATACTTGTTGGAAGCAACGTGTATGAGATCAACTCAAAATGATCAATTGTAATTAATACTTTTCTCATTTTTCTTGCTACCTAATTGTTGTTTTGGTACGTGAAGTGCCAGAGAGGGCAGAGACATGCAGTTAGTGGGGTTAGGTTAACTCTTAATTCTAAATTGGCCATAGGTGTGAATGTGAGTGACAGGCTGGCGACCTGTTCAGGGTGTACCCGCCTCTCGCCCTATGGCAGCTGGGATAGGCTCCAGCCCCCCCACGACCATGAAAAGTGGAAGAAAATGGATGACGATGAAGTTCCAGGAAATATTAACCTACATAAGACATATTTGTAATTTTACATACATTCTTACATAATGATGCTGAACTTTAGCATTTTTTTTTTAGTTAAAAAAAAAAACTCTGTGACAACAGTTTAACTTGGCAGGAGTATTCTTTGCATTAACCAGTTTCAGCTCTCCCATAAGCTGATTTCTAATGCTCACAGTTCCATTTCCAAATCTTAATTCCACACATTAGCTTATATTTTGAACTCTCTCATGCACGCCGTCAATATTTCACCAAGTGTTTGTTGGCATCTAGCAAGTGAAACATGTTGATATATTAATTCAAAATTATTACAAACTAGAAATTAAAAGATGCTCTATTTGGATTAAATAGAAGCATCAGTTTCCCAGAACACGCAGAAAAGATATCAGAGTTTGAATGATAAAGAACTCTTTAGTTATGCTGCAGTCAGTGGTTGGAAACCACAGCACAACCAAAATCACTGAAACTGTGTGCAATGAACTTGTGACTGTGTTGCCTTTGAAATGGTTGCCTCTAAAACAGTTGCCATCTTAAAAGCAACTATGGTAGGTCTAGACCACAATAGAAACTGCAAGAGCTGACCTGAGCCAAAGTCACCTAAAGTTGCCAGTTGCTTGCAATCTGTTTTGATATTTTGGTGCCATCTACATACACAGATATTCACCTTAAACAGAGGTTTAAATGAAATACTTACATTCAGAGTGCAGCCAGACCACCACAGATTTGAAACAGAAATTCCTTCACAAATTGTGACGCTTGTGTTTATCAACAGTTATTTGCAAACTTTTGCCATTCAGCTCTGAGAGTGATTGCAGTCAGTCTGAGTCAGACCACAACAGTTTGGTGACAAGTTGCCTCCCACCAGGTGACCTGTGCAATCGCCTTTGATCAAAAGTGGTTGCCCAGAGGTTGAGAGCGTATCGTGCTCAACCAGTTGCATCCAGTCACTGCAACTACTTGTAATAAAAAAATTATTCAATTTAATCACTGAACCACCATCAGTTTTTCCTAGTTGCAAGGAGGTTGCTGTCCTTTTTTTTTTTTACTCTAGTGTGACTGTGCCATTGAAACAGGCAAGAAGACATCATCTATAATTTGAATTTCTGTACTTTGGCAAAATTTACATCCCTAAATATGTGAAATGTTCAACCGTATCAAACTTTAACTGCAGTCAGTACTCTTAGTACCAGCTCAGACTGCCTCAGTTCTACAACTGCGGCACAGTGCTGCAGTGCAGAGCAGGTGTGCAAGCAGTGTGTGTGAAAAGTGAGCTAATGTGCCGAAATATTGCTTCCCTGAAATGGATAAGCGGAAAAAAATGTATGGAAATTAGAATTGGCTGAAATCTGTACAATTTCACACCAAGAAAACAAACAAGTGCAAGCCAACCAGAGGGTGTCTTTAGTTGCTACGTAACTACCAGAGAGGTTATCTAGTTTTCGACAGGGGCTTCATTGTCTGCTATAACTAAACCTATGAGTCACATCAAGAAAATACATAAGGCAGAAATCAGGCTCTGTTTTGAAGCCATAGTGAAATGAAAACGTACACACCAAGAAGTAAATGCGGGCCTCCATGAATGATTTTATTTTATTTATTTATTCATTTTTGGTAAGTTCACAGAAAAGTGGGAAATCTACGTGATATCTGGATGACACAGTATCAGGATTCTACTTCACTGAGCACGCAAGGAAGTAAAGCATTTGGTCCAAATCAGTGTGGACTGACACATTTGTAGACATAGAATCATATCCGTTGCGTGAGACAAACACCTGACGGACAGCCGGAATACTGAAGCACTTAAAAATGTCATCAGCATGAATTGTCCATAAGAGATGGGAGTTCTCTTGAGACAAATTGGAAAGGGAGAGATTTGGATTTGGAGGAGTTAAAACAAGCCAAAAAGAAAACCCCTCCATATAAACCACATATAAAACACTGATGTGTGAACATGCAGTGACAGGAATGACAGGCATGGCGCCTTTACTTGCATTGCTGCTTGTTGCATCCGCCCTCGTTTAAGGTGTTTCATTGTTTTATTGACGCATTTGGCTAAATCTAGTTTTAGCTGTGCAAAGCGCTCTCACGGTAACTGCTATCAATTTGGTCAACCTCACTTCTATCAAATTATAAAACAATTTATCGCCCCTCTGTAGATACAAATTGCACCGCTGTGACGCAAATGCAGCTTTGCAGCATACGTATCAAACAAAATTGAGAGAAGGCAGAGAGATATTGGAGAGCTGTTTTGCTCTTCTTTTTTTTCTTCAACATGAGGCCGTTTTATATAATTAAACCCCTAGGCGGTCCTGTACTCTTCATCTTCCTCTTCCTCTTTATGTTCTATTCTGTTTATTTAACAATTACCCCTCTACATTCAATGGGATGTTGGTCATTAGAAGTTAAAGTAGTCCCGTCCATGTGGCCAGTCTCCGTGGTCTGGTAGTGGTTGTGACCACTGCTGCAATGCCAAGAAATAAAAGCTGAAGAGTCTTTCAGAGGTCTGTTTTTGTCTGTGTCTTCCTCTTATCCGATGGAAAGGTAGATCGACCATATCCAGCATGTTGTTTTGTCAAGGCTGTCGCTGCCAGATCGTGTCTGTGTAGCTGCCGAACTGCCAAATACAGCTGAGTCTACCAGAGGAAGCTGTCTGCTTTAACAGAAGTGGATGAATTCCCAGGCAGCCTATAGGTAACACCTATTATAGGCTGGGAGAAAGGGAGTCATTCGAGCTGAAGTCTTTACCGTTGTTACAGGCAGAATCTGTGTGTGTGTGTGTGTGTGTGTGTGTGTGTGTGTGCGTAAACCTCGATTTTCAGATTTGGTGCTTTGAACTACTTTCAGCATAAAGCATGCTGCTCTCGTAGTACTGGTTGTGCTGACGCAGGATCGCTTGCACCTGCTCCACACTCACATGCCACATGGATTCTCACCGACCTGTGAATGGAGCATCCGGTAAGAGGAAAGCCGACGACTTTTGGCTTTATAAAGAAGTCGGGATCAACCTCCCCGCTCGTTATCTTCTTACTAGTGAATCAGGGGTGATTGGTATCACTCAGTCAGTGCTACTTAACGTCTGCAGGAGTTGAGGCAGTTGGAACAGCCGAGCCTAGTACTCGATAGAAGTCTAATCTTGAGATGTCACAGAAAAGGTCGGATAGGCTTGGTTTGGAACTTTACTTAAACCCAAGATCTGCTCCCGCCAGACCGAATGTAGACTGCTCCTCTTAGCCTACGCACGCTGATCCAAAGCTACCTAACGTGGATAAGCAAGGAAAGCCAATAACATGCAAGTACTTTATCTTTTTATTGCACATCTCCTTCTGACTGGGATCAAAATGACAACTGAAATGGCATAAGTGCTCCGCATAGCTTGTGGGAACGCCGTGTTGTGTCTGTATATGTGTGAGTTGTGTTTGTTTTGAAGCTTAAGGTTCTAAAGTATAAGCAGGGTTGGTTTGCTTTGGAAGTGATGTTGACTAAAATGCGGGATCTAAGGTCACGCTGGAAATGCAAAACGCACATGGGAAAGCCATGCTTACTGCTGGTGGTCCTGGGCTCGCGCCCAGCAGTGCTCTGTGGCCCGTGCCCACCAGTCTGTCAGTTTGTTGCTGATTTTATTGAATTTTTTAGCAAAGTGCGAGCAAGCCTAACGCGAAGTCCATGTGGAAACGGTGGTGAGAGGTGTAGCAGGGTCACGACTGCAAGGCAACCATTCACTTGCCAAATGAACAGCAATCCTTGCAACTTGCCTTGATCGGAAGAGTCTCGCTGCCAGGTGGCCGTTTTTCCGTGTTTTCACTGTCAAGCCATCCCATGTTTGGTAGTCACCAATATATCCACGGCAGGTAAAAACATTATCATCTTTAAAGCTCCTGTCCTTTCCATTAAGAAGCAGAGAAAAACAACACAGTGGATTGGCTGGAGTGGTCCACGCACACACACTGCGCACACACATGCGCGCGCACACACACACACACACACACACACACACACAAGGGGTCCAGCCGAGGGCCTGCAGAGCCGAAGTGGATGACAGCAGGCAGGACTTCCAAAAGGTGAGACATCCCATAACTCCACATCAGCTCTCCTGGCAATCCCTTGATTCTTCGAGCCGAATCATAACTCTAAGAATGCTGAGTAAACAATTCCAGCTGAATGAGCAAGTTCCTCAGAGCACCTCAATCAAATCTGAAGCTGGGTTCTTTGCAATCTGTATGCAACTGTAGCTGGACTCTGGCTTCAGTTAATCCTGAGCACAAAGCGATTCTTATGAAGTGGATAAATTTGCTGTTACCTGGGGGTCCTGTTTCACATTGTGTGCTTGGTGTGGGCTACACTGTGTAAGTGGGTCTCCATGTGCCTGTCTTTATGCATGCTGGTCAGTTTGCACCCGAGCGGAAGGCCCACCAAAAATGTTTCGATGTTTGGATAAAGGGGAGAAATGACGTTGTATCATAATTTTGAAATACTGCTCTCTGAGAAGAACAGATTTGGTGATATGGATTTTCAGAGTTTCACAAACATAAAGCTAACAGGTCAACTCCAGTGAACTGGCAAAAGTCCGAAAAAATGCCAAAAAGTTATGAAGAACAATCAACAGTGTAAAATAAGCCAATGAAAGTCTGTGGAACGTGAAATGAAATGCTCACGATGGTTCTTCACTATATCACAGAAACAAATAAATAAAGTAATGTAAAGAAAAACTGTAGCAGCAAACCTTTGGGTCGATGATCGCTGTGTGCCATACTTCTCTTGGCAATATCCAGCAATACATAACATATACTCTATCCAAAGATGTGTGAGTTCAGCAGCAGAAACAGGACAAACAGCCTCGCTGGAAGAAAATATAGAATACATAGTCATAAAACAAACAGCTCAGGCAGGTAAAAAAGAAAAAAAATGCATAAAGGAAACAGAACATAGAAAAAGAAGCTGAAAAGCTCCATAAATCAAATCGAAGGATAATATAGATCAGGAGCCTAATAGGTAACAAATGGGCACGGCACCATGTGGCAGGAGAGTTGAGAGGAGATATTGAAAGAGTGTTCAGCTCGCACTCTCAAGAATGTGACAGACTCACCTGCAGGAGGCCTGGTCCACGGCCTATGGATAATTCATTCATTATCAGAGCCACGAGATACCATGCTGGATCGACCTCCTGCAGCAGTTGGCAGAGAGGGCAAAGTAGGAGCGAAGTAATATGGATGCTGTATCGGGGCCCCAGAAGCATTCCTCCTCAGTAACATGCCGGGGGTGGTAACGATGTATACTTCATATTCTCCACTGAGAAGATCTCCACAGTGTCTGGTTTGGAGTCTTTGCTGCTAGGTGTTCAGGGAACTATCAGGATAGAATCTCCTGTTTCGGGCTGATTTAGCTGATTTTGCTTAACAGACAGATTTACAACCCAGCAGAACCTTTACAGTCTACCAGTGTCATCCTAGGATAAGCCGGCTGGCCTGCGCTCTCAGAATAAAAATGAAGGCTCGTGTTTCTCAGATAGGGGGAAGTAAATGCTGGTGCAACAACTGAGGAAAAATCAGAGTTCACGCAAACGTGCAGATGTTCTTTCTTCTTTTATTGTTATTGTTATTATTATTATTTCTGCTATCTTTGTTCTATTTCCAGTTTTCACTTGAAGTATCATTCACTCAAGCCTCCTGCGCGCTTACATATTGACATATCGAATATGTAAGCTGTTCCTTATACTGAAGGCATTTTTCTTCTTTAACTCTGTCTTTTAGCACGCCAGGTGTGGAGCAATTCAGAGTCTAGGCGTTCTGATTGACAGCTGCTTTGGAAACTATTCCACAGTGGAAATTGGCTCTTCTTTATATAGTGTGCCTCATAGTAAATCAAGATGATCCTTTGCTCTGTTAATTTTGGGGAGTATTGTGCAGCTATTCAGGCGAATGCGGAATCATAATAACCCTGGAGCGTTTGCAGCTTCTAATTGAAATTGCTCAGGACTCATATGCTTATAGTAGCAGTTAACGAGCTAATAACACGTAAAATGGAAATGTTTTCACATACCGTTTAGTTCTACAGTGACCTCTTGGCGCAAGTCAGCAGCTCTCAGACTCGTAGGATCAGTTTCATCTTCATCTGTCAACACTTTGTTTCTGTGTACATTTTTATTCCTATTGTGTTCAGTCATGCCCATAAATGCCATGGCCGCACACAGTGGTGACGATGTCTACAGCTCTCCTTTGACAGAGACATTTGTTATGGTCAAGTTAGGTGCACTCTTGTGTTCTTTTGGCCTGCAGGCCACCCACATCAAGACATTCCTGTCATCATGACACTGCACAGTGGGGGTTCCTAGAACTGGGCTGTATGTATGGGCTGGAGTTCTGCTGCTTCAGGTGGTATACAGAGGATACTGGCTGGAAGGATATGATTGAGAGAAAAGATTGGACAGATAAAAAGTAAACAGCAGTGCTTGAACCCACAGAGAGAACCCACATGTGTCTCAGTCCAACGGTAATTCAAAGTTTCTACGGTATTTTTATATTTTCAGACATTCATGTCAGCACCAACTCTGAGTTTTAATGAGCTTATGACTTTTGTGTGAGCGAGGGCGTGTTGAAAGGATTCATGAACTGTTGGCTCAGATCGGGTCTTCTTCCTCCTCCTCCTGCACAACTTTGCAACATGTGAGAGAGGCAGTTTGGGAGTAACGGCAGATGGGATTTGAGTATGTAGAATGGATCACCACTATGTACTTGGCTAATACTTTTTCAATCACAGCAGACTGACGCTGCCAAAGGCACCTTGAGATCAGTGATTGAGGAGAGGCCAAATGTGCAATATGGTTCAAAAGAACACTATGTTTTCTAGACTAGAACAATTCCTATCTATCGAACGTGGGGTCCTACGGCTTTGGAAATAACATTGTTCAGCTTTGCTGTGAGCAGAGTCCAAAAATACGAGAAGCATGAGCAGTCTGATGTTTCAGATGGGTTTTAAAAAATCATATTCTCATATTCAGTGTATCACTTTATTTGGGCCTAAACTTGCAACTAGCCTGTGTATGTCGGTGTAGACACAGTTCAGAGAAAACTGAAAGGCCACATAACATCTTTTCATGACCTGTCTGAGGTTTAATGAGGCTGTTCTTACAAAAGACAGAAGTGCATTCGACACATGTTGACAGGAAGCACAACATTGTAACATGGTGACAAGGAGGGATGAATTTTATTTTCTGTTGGTATTTGTTGCCATTCATCATGATCATAACCCTTCTTGAGTATAAATTAAATTATCTGAACTAAATTAGACCTTAATGTATTCGTTTATGTTTTGTGTTTCGAATGTAGTGTAATTTTTATCTTCCAGATTTGCTTTTAAGATGAAATTTTAATTTGTGTTTTCCCTGGATAGGATTTCCTTGGTGGCTATCCTGTTAGCTGCAGTTTCAGGATGGTACTCCGGCTATAAACCTACAACTCTGTATTGTTATTTTTCCAATTTGGATATCCAAACTGAAACATAAGCCATTTGATTGGCTGAAATTTATCATGAGTGGACCTGTTTCCAAGTGGTGGAACTTCAGGCAAACAATCTCAGCTGTTTTTCTACCCCAGTATAATGTTTTAATGTTCTTAACAGCTGGGAAACTATTATGGTCAGCGGCTTCTCTGTTCAACACAACTTTAATAACAACAGGCCTAGGCTGCTGGGGGGGGGGGGATGATGCACTGTGATTCTTTTTTCATTCACCACTTTTCACTCTCTGTGTTTATACCCCACTCTGCATTTAATCATGTTATTATTAATCTCTGGCTCTCTTCCACAGCATGTCTTTTGTCCTGTCTCTCTCCCCTCCCTGAGCCCGGTTCTGCCGGAGGTTTCTTCCTGTTAAAAGGGAGTTTTTCCTTCCTTCTGCTTGCTCGTAGGGGGTCGTTCGATTGTTGGTTTTTCTCTGCAATTGTTTTTACTTCACAATATAAAGCGCCTTGAGATGACTGTTTTGTTGTGATCTGGCACTATTTAAATAAAATTGAAGAGAATTGAAGGCAGGAAATTGATGTGGGGAAGTAAATTGCTCAAGAAACACACTCAGCTGTGGAGCAGGAGACTGGAGTTTGACCGCAGGGCTCTTTGACTGCTTTTAAGTTTTGCTTTCAGCTTGTTTCTCAGGTTTAGTCAGATAGACTGCTTGGTTTGGTTTGTTAGGAAAAGATAAACACTTTTACAAAGTTAAGCACATGTTTAAAAGCTACATTTTCTACGATTAGACCACAGGTTGCGAGAGAATGAGTTCGTATTCCCCAGCTGGTTGCAAGTGGTTGCTGGCAGTTGCTGTTAAATCAGGCAGACCTAGAGACTCATCATTGACCACCAATCACCAGGAAATGTGCATATTCCAAGACCAATTGGCAAGTGGTTGTTGGTAGCTGCTGGCATGAAATCGGTCTCAAAGAGGTATTCAGTGCTGCACCATATACCTCCAAGTCAGTGTCTTTCATGCAAACTACAGGTAAGCACAGCAATCTGCTAGCAATAAAAGCAATGACAGGGAGGTTTTTTGCCCTTTGCTACAGGCCATTCAGTCCCTGTACAACAGCAGCGACAGCTTGGTCCGTATTGCCGGCAATAAGTTGGACTCATTTCCTGTGGGCGTTGGACTTTGCCAGGGCTGCCCTTGGTCCCTTATTCTGTTCATAATTTTTATGGACAGAATTTCTTGGCGTAGCCACGTGGTGGAAGGCTTCCGCCTTGGTGGCCTGCATGATCTCATTTCTGCTTTCTGCGGATGATGCGCTCCTGTTGGCTTCATCAGGTGGTGGTGTTGAGCTTGCACTGGAGCGGTTCACAGCCAAGTATGAGAATTAGCACCTCTAAGTTTGAGGCCAGGGACCTAAGCTGCTCGGTTGTCTGGTAGAATGTCTAATCTGGGTCAGGGGCGAGTTGCTGCCCCAGGTGGAGGAGTCTAATTATCTCGGGGTCTTGTTCACAAGTGATGGGAGAAGGGAGCGGAGAGATTGACAGACAATCGTGGTCACAAGCTTTGGGTAGTGACCCAAAAGAACAAAATTGCAGGTACAAGTAGTGGAAATGAGCTTCCTATGAAGGGTGGCTGGCCTCTCCCTTAGAGAGAGGGTGCAGTCATTTGAGAGGGGCTCAATGTAGAGCCACTACTCCTCCACACTGAAAGGAGCCAGTTGAGGTGGCATCTAGCTTGGACGCCTCCTGGGTGAGGTGTTCTGGGCATTTCCTCTAGGAGGAGGCACCAGGACAGACCCAGGACACACTGGTAAGATTACCCCTTCGACTGGCCTGGGAACCCCGGGATCAGCTGGAGGAGGTAACTGGGGAGAGTGAGGTCTGGGTTTCTCTACTTAGGCTGCTGCCCCACCATGACCTGGTCCATCCAATGTTTTTCTTCCTCTCTTCCATAACTAAACGGGAAAATAAACAGTAGCTCCAGTGCTGTTTTTCCTATTTCCCCATCCACAAAAAGGCTGAATTTGTGCCGTGGTTAAAAGTGAAAGTCAAATCTACCTTCTTTTTTTTGTTTACGTTTATTTCAGCTAGGCTCAAAAAGCCTTTTTGTAACACAGTAGTAAATCTCCACTGAATTATAATGTTTAGGCAGACAGTAACTGTACATGAGAGATTGATGTTGGATGCAGTTTCCCATTTAGAGCTCTACTCTGCTCACAGTATCGAGAATTACTCAACATATTCCCAAGCTGCATCCTCCGGAGAAGCTTCAAACACTGTTTCCTTTTTATATGCCTCCTCACACAGGAGACAGATATTCCAACCGGCTTTGCAATTAATATGCTAAGTGGTGCCAAGCCTCACAAAGTCACTTTTCATTTACATCTCCAGCAGTGGTTATGTCTTTCACTCGTGTGTCAGTCTCTGCGCTCAGTAAACACCTTTCTCTGACAGCAGCAACATACCTTTTTTTCATCATGCTCGCTGTCTCTCACTTGTTTACCAGCTGGTGACATAGAGGAGGCTGACACAGATGACCACCTCAGAGCACCCGTCATTCACACATACAAGTATTTTCACACACAGAGGTAAAGCTCTTGTGTAGGATATGCACAGGTGACTACTTCGGGGTATCCATCATTTCACACGCACATATTGCATAAATAAACACAGACAGGGAGTGTTTGTGCAGAGGAAGGTCACAGACGACCACCTCAGAGCACCCATCGCATTACACACCTTTGCATACACACAGATTTGGCTTTTCCAAGGAGATGGGGTTTTTTTTCCCCCTGTACAGTGCAGCACACATCCCAGAGGCTAACTGCCCTTTTGGCGTATGCACTGCCAGCTGGGAAAACATAGCTAGCTGCATACATGACCACCAACCTGGACAGCAGGAAATGAGCCCCGAAGAGGAGGTGCTGGAGGTGAAGTAGCAGCAGGTGAGGGTCACAGAGCTGCCTTAAATGAGAGCCTCAGGTGAATATTCCTGATTTAGCTGAATTACACAAAAATGTAATATGACACTATAAAATATTAGTTATTAGTATTATATCAAGTAGGAGTTGCTAACTTAATATTCAAGATTATCATATAGGCACAGTAAAAATAAAGTACACCCTCTTTCAGTTCATCAGGACCTCAGATGAGCAACTGCACATCACATATTACACATTGTTATTATACATTTAACAAAAGCTAAGCCAAAAAATGCAGAAGCAGTGTGTGAAGAACCAAGTACACCGCATGATTCCAACCACCTTTAGCAGTGTTAGCACGATGTAATAATTATCTGTATGACCGTCTCAGTCTCTCACATTGTTGTGGAGGCATTTTGTCCCACTCTTCTTTACAATGTTGCTTCAATTCATTGGGGTTTTGTGGGCATTCCTTTATGCAAAGCTCTGTTAACCCTCCAACACCAAGTTTATTATATCTGATAGAGTTTTTGAGACCTCTGTGTCATCAGTGAGATTTGTTTTGCATTTGCTGCTGCGTTTGGGATCATTGACCTGTTGTATGACCCAGTTCTGGCCAAACTTTAGCTGCTGGACAGACAACCTCACATTTGACTCTAGAATAATTTGGTATACAGAGGAGCTCATGGTCGACTCACTGATTGCGAGGTGCTCAGGTCCTGTGGCTGCAAAACGAGCCCTATCGCCCCTCCAACACCGTGCCTAACAGTTGGTGTTAGGGGTTTGTGTGGATATGCTGTGTTTGGGTTTTGCCAAATGTGGTGCTGTGCATCAAAGCCAAACACAAAGGACATTGTTGCAGAAGTCTTGTGGTTTGTTCAGATGCAACTTCGCAAAGCTCAGCTGTGAGCTAACCCTTCCAAACAAGTCAAACTTGTTCAGGCTTTTCATGAACCTGAGATGCAGCTCTAGTTTTTGTTTGTTTTGTTTTTTGTAGTTTCTCTGCGCATTGCAGGGTTTGACCTTGCAGTGAATTTGCTGGGATGTCCACTCCTGCGAAGATTGACAGCACCTTGGATGTCAATGACCTTCTAACCCTTCTCAGATGCTATTTGTCCTCTTAAATGGAATCATTAAGGCTGTATTTAGTTTTTCACACACAGTTTCAGCTTTTTTGGCTTTATTTTTGTTAAATAAATTTGAATTTAAACTTTGATCTTCCTCCTTCTGCAAACTATTAAAGGCAACATTTGTTATTTTGCATTTCCTGTCATATTTATACTATTACAATGCTGGATGCTCCTATTAAATATGGTGAATGCTTCAAATAATGAGGTCAGTGAATGTTTCCACATGAGCCAAAAAGTCAGCTTCATAGTTCTCAAAACCCGTGACACTATAATGTCCAAGGAACAGATTAAAATAAATGATGATTATTTTGACATGAATGATAGAAAGCTACTTTTATAATGTTATGATAGAAGTCAAGAGGTTTTAAGCATGCTTAGAGTGTAGAATGGGCTTACACAAAGAGTGAGAGGTAGACATGGAGGTAAAAGAAAACCTTTATCTAAAAAGTTGGTGTTGAATGTGCTGAGAAAAAGTGGGTGGACACTGAATGAGCAACACTCCCTTCCCAGCATGCAGTGTCAGGGTGCCCTTGGACACCCATCTGGAACAGTAAAGTCAAAAAAGACTGTGAATGGAGTGCATATTTACAGCTATATCAGTGTAATAAGGAACACCCTGTTCTTTCTGCCTTTCTTTCAGAAGGTGGGCACCAAATCCCAGCCACTGCAGTCGTGCATGTACATGTTGTGCTTAATGTATGAGTTGCAGTATATGTAGCAAAACAATCCTCACCTGTTTTATATTTGGGGAAGATGTCTGTTTGCTGTGTAGCAATGAGATGTGTTATCTGCACCTTTAAAAATGGATAGAACAGGCAAATTCTTTAGCTGTGTAACTTTAATTTGACCATTGTACGGTTATCCTCATCTTAACCTCAAAGCAGTTTAAAAGTGCACTATTAAAATGTAAAATGAAACTCCTCTGAGATTAAAATGGTTCAGTAAAAACTGGATGTTAGCATGGGGGGGGGGGGCTGATGGCTTCCCATTTCAAAATCAGAAGTCAATATTTAGTTTGGCTAGACTTAAATGAGTCATTTGCTGAGTACACAAAATGAATGAATGAATTAAATCACACAAAAAGCAGTACAATGAGACATAGTTTGGAAGGTTATAGTTGCCTTAAATCAATCATAATTTCCCATGGGATGAAATATTTACAACCCTAAGCCAGTCATTAATACACTTCAAGGATTGTCTGAACTGTATGCAATACTCAGATGGATTACCAACTGTCTTTACCTGTGCTGCAGAAACCCTTTTAAGCTTTGTGGATGACATCTTGTCTGGAGCCCGGTCCCCATGTGTGATGTTAGGGGACATCCCCGACCTGCTGTCCTCCTCCATCAGCATGATCATTCGCTGCCTGGAGCCCGACACCACCTACATGTGAGTATGGTCCCTGTTCTGAACACGTCAAGCAAATGAGATTATGTGAGCACTGTTTTTAATGTGGAAACGTGGCAGAATGAAGAATGCTCTGAAGTGAGTATTCATTCAGAAAAACCCATGTTTTGCTTGTCAGACAGTATTTTTCCCTTGATTCACTCCGTGGGAGAGCTCCCCACAGTTGGAAAAGATTACAATAATTGTGAATGTGGTGATACTGCTGCAGAGGGCCCGAGAAAAATCAATGAAAAATATGAATCTACAGAAAAAGAATTTCTTTTTTCCTCATGAGATTTAAGTAGTATTTACTATTCAAAGTCACAGTTTGAATAATATCTGCCAATGCACAATTTTCCTCTAAGCATGAAATATCAGTTGATTTCTAATTATAAATATTCAGTTTGATTCAATTTTATTTGTATAGCGCCAAATCACAACAAACAGCTGCCTCAAGGCACTTTGTATTTTAGGTAAAGACCCTGCAATAATACAGAGAAAACCCAACAGTCAAAATGACCCCCTATGAGCAAGCAGTTGGTGACAGTGGGAAGGAAAAACTCCCTTTTAACAGGAAGAAACCTCCAGCAGAGCCAGGCTCAGGGAGGGGCAGCCATCTGCCAGCCCTAACTATAAGCTTTGTCAAAAAGGAAAGTTTTAATTTTTACTAATCTTAAAAATAGATAGGGTGTCTAACATGTGACTGACTGATGGTATCTAGTCAGGACAGAAGCTGAATGAATGAATGTCGTTTGCATTTGTAACTTGTGGCTGCAGTCACTGTGATTCCACTCTTGTTTGTGGACAGCTGTTCTGTTCTGCCCCTCATATTTTTATTTTTAAACTGGACTTTATCATACTGGAAACAAAAGGCAAGGGAGGCAAGGTGCATTCATAACTGACTGTGACAGCAAATGTGATGGTTAGAGAAAAAACAGGCTAAAGAAAAAATGCTTACCAGAAACACTGAAACTCTGATTCCTGAGCCGAGATAATGAGGAGCTGATTTATTAGTTGCAGACTGAACATGGCATCACACACAGCACCATCAGGGAACTAACACTCTAACCTGATTTTGTGGTCATGCGATCTTTTAAATCCTTTAAAATTAAATTTTTATGTACTTATCCTAATATAATAAAATATTTTTTCCTAAATGATTATGCAGCCTTGGTTGGGTTCATTTTGGGCCTGAAATGGACACTCAGCCAGCACTTTATTATGTCTTCCCTTCAGAGCTGCCTTAAATCTTTGAGGCTTAGGTTCAACAAGAATCTTGACATGATAGCATCACACAGTTGCTGCAGATTTTTTGGATGTTGGATGAAATCATTCATGATGTGAATCTCCTGTTCCACCACGTCCCAAAGACTCTAACCTGCATTGAGATCTGGTGACTGTGGAGGCCATTTGCGTGCAGAGAACTCACTGTCATGTTCCAAGAAACCAGTCTGAGATTATTTGATTATTTGAAATGTGGGACAAGGTGTGTTATCCTGCTGGAAGCAGCTCTCAAAGATAGATACACTGTTTTTATAAAGGGGTCAGCAACAGTACTCAGGTAGGCTGTGGGATTTAATTGATCCTCAGTTGGTACAAAGGGGCCCAGAATGTGCCCAGAAAATATCCCCAACGTTACACCACCACACCCAGCCTGAATTATTGATACAAGGCAGGATGGATCCATGCTTTTATGTTGTTCACACCAAATTCTGACCCTACCATCTGAATGTTGCAGCAGAAATCAAGCCTGTGCAAACTGCATCTCAGCTGACAGGAGTGGCACACAGTTTGTCTTTTGTCCTGTCTCTCTCCCCTCAGCCCCAACCGGTCACCGCAGATGGCTGTCCCTCCCTGAGCCTGGTTCTGCCTGAGGTTTCTTCCTGTTAAAAGGGAGTTTTTCCTTCCCACTATCACCAAATGCTTGCTCATAGGGGGTCGTTTTGACTGTTGGGTTTTCTGTGTAATTATTGCAGGGTCTTTACTTTTAATAAAGCGCCTTGAGGAGACTGTTTGTTGTGATTTGGCGCTATTGTATTGTATTGAATTGAATTGAATTGAATTGAATTGAATTGAATTGAACTGAAATGAGGTGAATTGAATTGAACAGAACAGGAATCTCTAATGAAGACAGAGGAAAAATAAAAAAATATTCTCCATTCCAGATTATATGCCAAAAGCTCTCTGGTTTGTTAGTGTATGTAAATACCTGCAGTGTAAAATTAAAAATCTGATGCTGTGATTGAGGTGTAGTTCTTTGTGTGCCCACGCACACCCACACAAACACACAGACAGAATGCTCAAATGTTATAAGCATGCTCACATCTTATCTCACAGACAGCTTGCAAAGGGAAGCCACACACACACACACACACACAAAGACACACAGGTACAGTGAAAGGACAGGGTGTAGAGGGAAAAAGAAAGCCCAAAAAATAAAGCTAAGGCAAAGTTTGGGGCTGAGAAAGAAAAGGAGGAAAGAGGGAGTAAACGATAAAGAGCAGTGTGTAGACTCATAGATCATATGATCAGAACAAAAGATAAGAAGAAAAAAAGGGGCAAAAGGCCCATGGACAGAGCTTCTTTAAACAGTTTTGATGTATGTGGGGCGGGTGAACACATGCTCTTTTAAATCCAGTGTCAGGGAGATTTCTTCTCTTTCTATCCTGTCTGACAGCTCATTCCTCTCCCTGAGCCGCTGGCTCACTGGGGCCTTGTCTCTCCCATCAGGGCGCTGCAAACTCTGTATATTTTCTGTGTAGATACAGTAGATTCCACGTAATGCTCATGATTGACACTATAATCTATCAGGTGAAATGTGCTCAAGAAAAGCATGATAGAAAAGCATATAGCAAAAAAAGATACTCAGCAGATGCATTAAAATCAAAAGTTCAGACTTTGAGTATATGATAGAAAGATTTTTCTTCTAACTGAAAAGATCTGATGTTTTTTGGGGGGGTTTTACCTCTCTAACCTGCGATTATTGCATTGCTACATCTTTCTTTGTTCCTGCAGGTGGCTGCAAGACATATATTGGCCACTAGGTGGAGATAGTCATTCAGTGAAACTAGCTCTGCAGAGAAGTTCAAATTTTGAGTCTGGTACTCTTCCTGTATTGATAACGCAGGCCCTCGCAGGGAGTCTTTTGATTGGATTAACGGCCATAGGAAATGCATCAGCTGTGAAATGTTTGCTGCTGCTCATATCGTGTTTGTTCAGCACTTAAATGAGAACACACTGCAGAAAATCCATTTTATTAAAACAGAACAATGGACTTCATATTTCACTGCGCCTGTATGTGTATGTCTGTGCATACGTGTGCGTGTGCAGGTTCCGGCTATGGGCAGTAGACAACACAGGTCGCCGTTCCACTCCAAGTGAAGTCACCATCAAAACTCCGTGTCCAACTGTGGATGACGTCAAAGCACAAGGTGCATCATTTCTGTACATCATTGCTTGTAATTATTGTTGTGGCAGTGAACAATGAAATTTGGTGCATTTTATTTTGTATTTATGTGAGTAGTGGTAATTTACTGGACAGACATTTGGTCTTTCTTTTTACAGCCTTGTCTCAAGACCTCACAAAACAGATGTTAGATGAGTTCATCGAGCCAGTCATAAAGTCACAGGCAGATAGTTTTCCTCTCCGGAGAAGAACTGTTTATGGACACTGTACACTAAAAGCTCACGAGAATATCAGTTATAAAGTGTGTTATTTCATGTCAAAAATTAAAGAGCTGAAATCATTTGTCACCCTTCGTACCAAAGACTTTAAAGGTCCAGCTGCTAAGCTGAATCATCTACAGACAGGGCCGTAGACTCTTGGACACTTCGCCACTGTAAGCTACCACACAGAAACTATGAGGACTCAATTGGATTATGGCTTTAATTCAAGGCCCTTACCAAAAGTATTGCCTTAACTGTCAAAATGTTTTTCAGCCTCAAGAACAGAAAGTTTAGGTTTTGTAAAAAAGAACAAAACAAAAAAAAAGACCAGCTCTCAAACAGATAATAGGAAGAACAAAATATGGCCTGGAAGGCTTGGAACAGTTCGTGATCTGAATCATACAACATCACAAGTAAAACAGTGAAGGCAGTGTGACACATGGCCATGTGTACTGGGTCAGTAGTGTTTATTAATGATGTGACAGAAGACTGAATCAGCCAGATGAATTCTTAAGTGTACTGCAATATTGTCTATGCACGTGGACAATGACCTAAAAAAAAATAAAATCACCCAGGAGTCGGTCGCGTGATCTTCACCCAGTCAGGCTGAAGTTCACTAGCTGAGGACAAAACCAAAGCGAGAAAGACACGCAGCAAACATCTGCAGTGAGGCCGGGCAAAACATTCAAGCCATCAATACCTGAAAAGAATTTCAGCAAAATATTAAAAATAAGTATTCCACTTATTACTTTTTTTTATTTCTCCCATTCCTATTTGCGCCCCCTCTAAGGTGCTACTTATAAAAATGGTTATAATTCAATGTTTTACTGCACTATCAAGGGCTTATGCTGTTGATTTTAATTAGTGGAAATGTAAGCGTGGTGTGAAATGCCGCACATCCACTGTGGTAGCTCGTGGGTGAGCGGATTTTATTGGCGTTATCATCCTGAAGAGGGGGTTAAGATCCCAGGCTTAGCTTTCTTCAGTGAATTCTTCTACTTTCTACTTTGTTATTGATGATTTATCATCTTTAAAATTATTGGTAATGGTAGTGAGACTAAAATCGCATGTGTTTTATTCATCTAAAACTGGGGCTGCAGAAGGAACAGGAAAGAGCAGATCTTCTCCACTTATGAAAATCCTTATATGTAACGTAACACAATATCCAAGGGGAAAAAGCCTGCAGTGTGTGTGCAGGGCCATTGTTGACCGCTGCTGACTGACGCACAATGGCGTTGATGCGTCGCTAATCCCACGTCCTTTGGGATTCTACATGGATGCTTGACCTATAACATCACTGGGAAGTAGGGGTGCTGATTAGGCTGCTGCAGGATTTGGTGTGGACTTTGTAATGTTATTCACTTATTACTCGACCTCGGCAGCTTCCCTGTGGTTTCCTGTAGTGTCCTACAGTCATTTAAAATAAGAACCCATTTATCAGCCCGTCAGAATTGCTGTTAACAATATTCTTTAAAATCAATGCCAAAGGGGACGAGACCTGCCCCAGAAAATCAGTCAGTTTTCTCTTGCTACGATCAAAAAATGTGATTGAGTGTGAAGTGGGGGAAGCTCCCCACCCAGACCTCTGTAATGTTTCCAGAACAGCAGCAAGGCTAGCATACTTTCCAAGTCTGCATCAGAACCTCTTGCCTGGATCATTTAATATCAAGTAGCAGTCAGCCTGTTTAGTGAGCATAAAAAAGGGGTTGAATCGATCAGCAGTAGTGATCTTTACTGTTCAATAACTTATTTCCTGCTCCCCTTAAAGCTGTGAGTTTCTGAAGTTGACCCCTGATTGTTTGTATCCTCTCAGAAATTGCAGATAAGATATATAACCTGTTTAACGGCTACACCAGCGGGAAAGAGCAGCAGACAGCTTACAACACTCTGATGGACCTGGGTGCTCCCACGCTGCGCCGTGTGTTGTACCACTACAACCAGCGCTACGAGAGCTTTGGAGAATTCACCTGGAGGTGTGAGGATGAGCTGGGACCCAGGTACAGCTATTTGACTGTTTCTTTTATTCCTTAAGAAAAAAAAAGGTGCCACAGTAGAAAATACATGTTTATTGGACAACGCAGGCAGTTGAGTTTTAATACTGCTGGAAATGACAGAAAAGGGGACTTTTTCTGTCAGACAGTTGGAACTCAGCTTGTGTTTCAAAAGTGCCCACATCTCTCAGATCAGGAAAATGCATTCCTTCCAGCAAATTGATCATCAACTTTAACTTGATCACCAATTTATCAGCAGAACCCAACAATATACAAAGCCCTGTAGGTCTGTCTTGAGTCAGACCTTTACAGAATACCAAAAGCCTGAGCCATCTTAATAATGTGTAGACTGTGTTCACTGTAATCAGTCTTGCAGATATGCGTGTGTGTGGGAGTGTGTGTAATCCATTCATGAGTTGCCCTCCCACCAACAAAGTGCAATCTGTCATACTAGGCTTGTGCAATTGACACTGACATCTTCAAACAATAACAGTGTGAGACTGAAGAAAGTGGCAACTAGACAAGAGTCTGGATCAGATCAGAGTTTGATCAACACTTGCAATTTGAACAGATAGACCTTTCAAAACTGAAACAGACACTGATATTTTAGAATTCTATTAAACCCAGAAAGCTTGGACTAAATTAAGAGACATAGATATGCTCTATTAGTGATTACCGTACCCTCAACAGCTCGCTGGAGGTACAGTCGTCACTAATCACAAACTAATAACTGTTCCCATCCTGACACAGATCCATACAGCTACAATACTATTTTTTTCCTTTCAAAAACATTAAAATATGAGTTCATATTTTTATTTAAAAAATGAGATCCACATGAACAGATATAGTCTGGATATATTTTATTCCGTTTACCCTGATATAGAAGAAGAAACTAAATGAAAAAAAATGAAAATAACAAACCTTTGCAGAGATATGAATTGTACATTCAATTCAATTCAATTTTATTTTTATAACACCAAATCACAACAAACAATCACCTCAAGGTGCTTTGTACTGTAGGTAAAGACCCTACAATAAGAAGCACAGAAATAAGAATAAGAATAAATAAGAAATACAGATAAAACCCAACAGTCAAAATGACCCCCTATGAGCAAGCATTTGGCGACAGTGGGAAGGAAAAACTCCCTTTTAACAGGAAGAAACCTCCGTCAGAACCAGGCTCAGGGAGGGCCAGTCATCTGCCACGACCGGTTGGGCCTGAGGGGAGAGAGACAGGACAAAAGACACACTGTGGAAGAGAGCCAGAGATTAATAATAATTAATGATTAAATACAGAGAGAAGTATAAACAGAGTAAATAAGGTGACTGAAAGTAAACAGTGCATTATGAGAACCCCCAGCAGCCTAAGCCTATAGCAGCATAACTAAGGGATGGTTCAGGGTCACCTGATCCAGCCCTAACTATAAGCTTTATCAAAAAGGAAAGTTTTAAGCCTAATCTTAAAAATAGAGAGGGTGTCTGTCTCCTGAATCCAAGCTGGGAGCTGGTTCCACAGAAGAGGGGCCTGAAAGCTGAAGGGTCTGCCTCCCATTCTACTCTTAGGTATCCTAGGAACCACATGTAAGCCAGCAGTCTGAGAACGAGGTGCTCTATTGAGGTGATATGGAACTATGAGGTCTTTGAGATAAGATGGGGCCTGATTATTCAATTATTATTGTATGTGAGGAGAAGGATTTTAAATTCTATTCTAGATTTAACAGGGAGCCAATGAAGAAAAGTCAATGTGGGAGAAATATGCTCTCTCTTTCTAGTCCCTGTCAGTACTCTAGCTGCAGCATTTTGAATCAGCTGAAGGCATGTGTGTGTGATTTTTGTGTAGGGTTTGTAGTTCACTTTTTCATTATTGTGAGTATTTTCATTTAAAATAGAAAAAGACAATGAATTGCAACAGTAATTGTTTTTACCTGAGTACCAAATTTCATTTTTTTTAATGACGAGAGATAGAGATTTTTTTTATAAGTCTGAAAGTTTTTGGTGACCTTGACCTTTGAACTTTGACCTACCTTGTAAATGAAATCGAACATTCTTGGGCCCCTAATGAATCTTTGCACAAAATTTCATCAATTTTGGTCCAAAAAAAAAGTGTGGCTTGATGCTGTTACTTGGATGTTGTTGTTTGCTATAACTAAGCTACAAAGATGTTACGCTGTCCGGAGCACGCTAGTTTTAGCTTTGTTTGGCGGAGCAGTATTTAACAGAATCACAAAGTCCTTTACATCCTCTTAGCATCCAAGAGCCCTGTAGAAAAACACAAGTTTGGAGCATCTCCTCTTTGGTGCCCTGTCTGTGCTCTGCAAGCATTTTGAAACTGTTAATCTTTTACATTGCACTTACGTTTGGCCTGAGCACCTATTCCCACACCATTCCACCACAGCTGATCCGTTGTGATCCTTTCTTGTGCACAACACAAAATCACAGCTCTAAACAAAACCAAAACAGTGCGTTGTACAGTTTTCAGTGCAAGCGCTAATTTGTTCCAGCCAGGCCTCCATGATATCAGCTCATTCAGAGCGCACTCTTGTTTGGATTCTCAAAGGTGGGCAGATGTGCCGCTCACAGTTTCCAGAGAGCTGTCTTTGATTGCAGGCGGTTGTTTGTGTGAATTAGACTTACAGGAGAAAGTTAGTCAAACTGACTGGGAAGCCGAGTGGTTTTAACCTCTGTGACATCACCAGGGCCATTTAGTATCTCGCAACCATGGAGGGCCCCAAATTTCCGCCCAAACTACGGATAAGTACCCATAATGTAAAATTGTAGCTTAATGTTTTATAAACAGAGCCATGTGTCCGATATAAAATCTACTTATAAACAGCAGTCTGTGTTACATGCTTTCACTTTGGCAGGTGAAACTGATTAGCAAAGGCTCCCTTAATTCTATGTGTTTCTCCTTCTGTCTGTGGGTTCCCCCGCCCTAAATGAAAGGTTGTTTTTAATAGGGACCATGCTGGAAAGAGTTGATGTAATTGAGGGAGTTGCTTCTGAAGTGTTCCATTAAAATACACTTACATTAACAGCCTCCCAATTTAGTTAAAGGGAGGGGTGATTAATGTTAATAAAGGCACCTCAGAGCTGGAAAAGTGGCAGAGAAGTGCATTTGAGGTGAGAGCTGGCAACAGGGGAAGGAAGTATAAACATGTTTTGTTTAACCAAGTCATCAAATGAACATTAGACTTTCCTATGTAT
Source organism: Pterophyllum scalare (assembly GCA_024447675.2). Taxonomy (NCBI): domain Eukaryota; kingdom Metazoa; phylum Chordata; class Actinopteri; order Cichliformes; family Cichlidae; genus Pterophyllum; species Pterophyllum scalare. The sequence continues at coordinate 76,695 of JAMQGT020014052.1, forward strand.
CTAGTATAGTGTGAGGAAAGACCTGGGTTGCATGCCGTCTATTGTTACCAGGCGAGCGTGCAGGCATTGAGGTTAATGGCCTTACAGCTCCACCGCCGCGTGTCTGAGTGTGCTGACAACTTCCCCACGGCGTCAAGCAGTTTGTTTCTCTGATGTTATTTGACCGTTGGGGAAAACAAATGCAGCAGAGAAATGGCTGCATCTACGCCGGGGCAGAAATACTGCTGATATCATTTTTAGCAAACCAAAATAATGGTCATGCAAACTTTCTGGGTTTTCAGGCATCCAGTGTTGATGTTGGCCTGGCTCTGCAAAAACACCTAAGATCATCTTGATCATTGTCATTCAGCTGAACCAGGACTGACTCTAAAAGTGGAAGGAAAACATTTTTTTTTTAAATCTAGAGTAGACTCATTATAGACATATTAGGATGAAGATTGTATTTCTGTTTAATTCCAGACAGAATTTTGAATCTGCGGCTGGTTGCATATTTTTCTAAGCAGATGATTTGAAGGGGGAAAAAACCTTTAAAAAAAATCAGGCGGCTAAACATCAGGGATGGTTCAGAGATACTACTACTAGGCGAAAATGTCTCTTTGTTGTTGTTGCTCTCTGTGCATTTCTTTTACTCTCCAAAAATTAGAACTAGAAATCTGCTGCTCATGTACTCTAGGTACTCCCACTTAAGTGCCAGATAGCTAGCACTGTCTGCATTTGCCTCATAATTAGCAGCAAATTGGCAATAGGCATTTCTCAACAACATCCCTGTAATTTACTTAATAGTCCTTTTTCTCCTACAGCCTTTCTACAAGTCTCTCCAGTTGCGATTTGTTCTTAAATCAACAGTTTTGGGTGTACATGAGAGACAATATACCTTTCCCATCCCAACACCACAGGTCTACTGTGCTGCTGATAGTAAACAGCACAAACTTACACACGCACACACACACACACTCAGACCACAATTGCATACCCACGCACATTTTCATCTTCCTAGATCAGTTCGACTTGTTATGGAGAGAATTCCCCAGTTTCCCTGTCGCAAACAATGAGGACAGAGTAAACGAGATTTTCATTAGCTAGTCAAAATACAGATAACAAGAGCCCCGCTCGGGCTCTGACTCAATGTAAACTCATATCAGCCAAGTAAGCAATATCTGGAAACAAATGAATGAACAAATGCGGCTTTATCTTTCTTGTGGCGGCAGATATTCCAATCTGCTGTTTTTAGAAACGTATCGAATCTCACTGACGAGACCGTTTGGCATCCTGCGCGGGACATTTGTATTGCCTTTTTTCATGCAACATCGCGTGATGCTTTAACTCAAACCATAAACTCACCCAAAAGGCCGTCTCTCCGAGGCTCGACAATTCTCCTCCCGAGGGCCAGACCCTGTCATCGCTGGGGGAGCACCCATCACGTAAGGCACGCTGCCTGGCTATTGACTTCGAAATGCTAGATGTTTTGACTTGGCTGTAAAAGAAAAGAAAATCCTCGATCTTTCAGTCCCGACCACGTCCTCGGCTGAACCTGGTGCCCTTTGATGAACTGAAAAAATATTTGATCCTTTTTGTTGAGGTTCTTTCTGTTTTTCCTTGACAGTCGCTCTAATCAGAGGAGTGCTTGTGATAATAAGTACTGTTATGGTTGGAATTTCTCTCAGGAAATCATAATCGTAATCACCGCAGACTGTTTACTTTGCTCTCGGACTTTTTATAGCGGAGACAAGGACAAAAATACACACACTTGAAGCAGAAGTGCCTTTTTGCAGTTTGTCCAGCAGTGATTTATTGATTTCTGTGATACCGAAGAGCGAATAGAAATATATAAATATTTACATACTCTGATATAAACTCCTAATACAAATATGCCATTATCAGTATCAATACACATTGTTATGAGTTTACTTACCAATTACAAGTACCTTATCAGCAGCATCAGAGGCAATCCAGGGTGCCATATTGACTGCTTCCTCTGTAGCAGCATTTTCAGCTTTTTTCCATTCACAACCTGCTCACAATGCAATATGTAATCCATTAATGTGTTTAAAAGTAGATCATAAACTTCTTTAAACATAAATGTTGTTATTCTTCTTTTTCATGCGTATATGAATGTTCTGGGGGGAAGGTCCTGCAATTTATTGTGTGTTAGTAGTCCCAGGGTACTTTTCAGACCCACAGTAACGCATTGAAGCTTTGTGCTGTCACCAGGGGGCAGCATCAAGAATATGTGAACAGCCAGTCATATGGCTATTAATGTAATCTTCTGCTGGTGTCACGGGGGGCGACTGCAGGAGAGTCCAGAGTGAATCAGGCTCGATCACCAAAATTTGCGTTATGTTTTTGATAGAATAGTTAGAATAGAATAGACTAAATAATAGGAATAGTTCAGAATAGTTCAGTTCCTTTTTCGTACAGTGTTTTTAGAAGGTGTTATAGGCACATAATGATATCTGATATCTTCAGAGGACAAAGATGTACCTGTGTGGCAAGTTTGGTTGCTCAAGCCCTCACTGTGTACGAGGAATTCAGATTTAGCAGTGTTTTTAGGGAATATAGGCCACTACTGTGTCATCATACCCAATACACCCATAGGGAGACGCACTCAGTTTCTCAATGTTTTGCTTTCAAGTGGTCTTGATCAACTCCAGGCTTTCTGAAGGTGCTTCAAAGTTTTTTCTTTGGACATTAGCTGCTTTTTCACTCATTTTCAGTCCTTGTACCTCATCATTTTCAGAGGAATGCTTTTTTTGTTGGTTAAACCACTTAACACTGACCTATGACTCATTCAAGCATAAAAACTCGAGGGGTGAGCCAGTGTTGTGTGTACACATAACCGACAACTTGGCAAAGAACCAGTTTTAAATTATATCTTTAGGCACTGGCATTACTGGCAGCCTAAAAGAAACGCATAGTTTATTACCATTTCTTTAGTTCAATCTATGAATAATGCCAAAGATAACACAGTTTGTGATACATGTATTGTTCGTCAAAGTCTCATCAGAAGTGGTCTCAGTGGAAGGGCGGCTGTGAAGAAGTCTTCTAAGGAAGGGAAACAGATAGAAAAGTCTGAGGTATTCCACATTGCACAAGAGCTGGACTCAAAATCCGTGGCAACAGGTCTGGTGGAGTGAGGAATCCAAATTTGACATTTTTGGTTCAAATCATTGTCAATATCTACAGAGGAAGTCAGAAGAGAAGCACAACAGTGAATGCCTACAGACATCTGTAACACATGGTGGAGGTCGTGGTTTGGGTCTGCCAGTGGTGTTGGAGATCTTGTTAAAAATTCATGGAATCATTAATGCAGAAAAGTGCTGTCAGATGTTGATCCGCCATACAGTGCCATCTGGAAAGCATCTGATTTGCATTCATTTTAATTCTATTTTATTTATATTGTGCCAAATCGCAGCAACAGTCTCCTCAAGGTGCTTAATGTTGTATGGTAAAGATCCTACAGTCGTACAGAGAAAAGCCGACAATCAGATGATCCCTGTGAGCACTTGGTGACAGTTCCTTAACTGACAGTTCCTGCCAATGCAGTTTAAGCATACCTGGATAGCAAAACTCTATAAACACCATCAGTCATGGATTGGCCTCCCCAGAGCCCGGACCTCAACATTATTGAAGCATAATGATGGCACATTTCAATAGTTCAAGACTTCTTTCAAGTTCTGTACTTTTTTCAAGCTTGCTGTTTGATACTTAGTTATCATTTAAACCCTACATATATTGAGATTTGATTTAAAAAAAAGTGTGAATTAGCACATAAAAATCAAAAACTCTTATGTGACTTAAATTTGGCACTCTCCTTCATGGTCATCTTTTGCCGGTCCACATGGCTTCAAGCAGGACTGCTACTTTTACATCACTGGACTTCCCATTCTGTCCCCGTATGGCTCTGCAGGGTGTGTTGGACTTCCTCCATTGTGTCAAAACAGCGAGTCTTGAACTTGATTTTATTGGTATGGCCAAACACCTCCTTTGGTTTCTTGTTTTTTTTTTTAAATACACAGTGTGTGTGTGTGTGTGTGTGTGTGTGTGTGTGTGTGTGTGTGTGTGTGTGTGTGTGTGTGTGTGTGTGTGTGTGTGTGTGTGTGCGTGTGTGTGTGTGTGTGTGTGTATGTGCCAGCACACAATGGTATGAAAGCATGCAGTACAGTTCAGACCTTTTGCACTGAATGTTTTCCCTCAGCTGCCTCAGAGCACCTCTGTACTGACAGTCAGGCTGTGGGGCAAGACTCTTCATCTCAAAACTGCTGACACCTGCTGGGTTGTAGCCGGAGCATCAGCTCTCATCACCAGCAGTGGGCCCACACACACAAAAAAAACAAAAAAAACCACACTCTCATTGTGAGAGATGTACTACAGATTTCTACCACTGAAGAGAATAAAACATTTTTTTTTGTCATCACTTTCATTCTTAAGGCCTACAAACAGTCTGCAGTGGTCGTAACTTTCTGCCTAATTCCTGTATGTCTGTATGCCTGCTTGGATTTGCAGCTCTCATGTTGTATTGTGGAAACCATTTCCCACCCCTATAGAAGCACAAGGATTTATGGTGACAGCCGTTACTGTTTGGAACCTGCAGAAAGTTCCTCAGCTCTCCTGAAAAATGAAATCACAACAAACCGCATTTATGAATATTGAAATAAATATCCCTATTTCCCCAGACCACTGAAATGTGTGTCAAAATATTGGGAATATAAAGAGGTTTCAGAAAAGTTATATGAAAGTGTAGCTGCAGACTACCAGGACAACACAAGGCCTTCTGTCTGCTGAGAGGCAGTACAAGAAGACTGGCATCATTAAAGTCACTATTTTTCTGTAGTTTCTGGGGCAGAAAACATCACTGAGGCTGTTAAAGTTGTTATTATGTCTCTGCTGACATGCACTCGCCAAGGGGATGTTGGCCTACTGAGTATCCATATGGTCATATTCAAAATATGATTTTAAAGACAGGCCAGTAGTAAATACAAAGTACTTATGTAAGCCCGACAACCGCAAAGAAGATGTTTCTTCTCATGTATCTTTGCATGTGAAATGATTTGCAAATTAGAAGTGAATGCCAACAATAACGCAGACACTGACGGTGTCTCGCCTGTTTGAAGGGAGCTGCGGTGTAAAGCGAGCGCTGCCTTTCCAGAAATAACATGAACACACACTAGGAAATGGGGTGATGAGCTGTATGTTTACAGAACCACAGTTAATGTGGTGTTGGCGTAAGACGGGAGATGAAATGCAGTAGGACCCCCAGGCCGCAGCATCAGTATTATTAGAGTGTGCGAGTCAGTTCAAAACAGCAGCGAGCTGCAGCTTATCAGCAAGATCAGACGGTTAAAAAAGATGGACCTGTGGTTTATCATTTGAATGGGGGTTTGACAACCGGATATTAGTTTGCCGCAGAGACTGGAACACACAAGTTACAGCTTTATGAATGATGTATGTGGGCCCAAAGTTCAGAGCCAGATTAATTCAGTCCAAATGGTACCCTGAGCCACTCATATCACATTATGTAATTTTTTATGTTTTTCTACTTCTTTTACATCCTTTAAACAGGCGTGTTAGCGCCGAGTACATTTTTAAATAATGTCTAAATATGTAATTTTTTTTCAAAGAAGCATTAATTAATTGGTAATATATTACTTGTAAGTTCTTATGAGATTTTGGAAAATTAAACCTTAACCCTTTAATAGCCAGCTGTCAAGGGCAAATTGCCCTAAACCGCCTTTAACGTCCATCTTACTGTTGCCGACACACTTGGGCAAGCACACTTTGCATTACCGTAACTACACGACAGTTTGTCTCCTTGGGAAAGACAAATGGTTTCTGAAAGCTGAGAAGTTGCGCTCCACAGCCAACATTACGGTAATTTCACCCGAGCTGTTGCAGGAAGCCCACGAATGGCAGCACTTTTGAAGTTCACGGACCCAGTAAATAAAGGGTTAATAATACTTGCATCACCAGCTAAACCTTTATCATATGATCAGTGACTATGACAGGGTGGTCCACCATGAGGAAATATAACATCCACACCAGGCTTGTCATTAAATACCTGTATGGCAAGGCTAAAAGCGCTGTTCTCCTGAATGGCAACATATGGAGCTGGTTCCACGCTGCAGGAATGCCCACTGTCATTCATGCTCTTCATCATATGCCTAGAGAGAATTATGGAAGGTGGCCCGAAAGAGGATGAAGACGCACTCACAATCACCGACCTGGTTTTTGGCCTGGAAAGAAAAAGATCTTGCTCACTTTGTGGGACATCTTGATGAAGCACAGTTAGCTTTCGGTTTGGAGATCAGCGCTGAAAAGATCAAACTCGTGATCGATGCCCAAGGTATCCACTCTGAGATCAAGACTCAAAGAGTACCTTGGTTCCATCATTAGGCTCAAAAGCTAAGATTTTGGCAGGGATAGTACAAACAACAGCTGCAATAGTGAGACGCAAGACCATCTGGAGAGACAAAAACATCAGTCTGCGAGCCAAAATGGAACCCAAGAAAGCACTCTTCGCCTTTTTTTAATGAATCTATCACAATACACTCATTTATAGTCATAGAAAAAAATTGAACAATGACAAAATAGGCAATTTAGCTATAGCCTTGTTAACTCTGTGAGATCTCAGTCATCATCAGTGACAACCCCAGTCCCAACCTTACCCTAATAATAACTCTTGGGATTCAGATTATGAGATTATTGGTTTTTATTAAATTGTTCTCTCAGATCTTGGCAATCAGGCGAAAAAAGAATATAATAATTCTGACACACATCAACAACAATTCACATTTTTCTAAAAATGTCAGCTTTGTCTTTCTCCAAAGAAGTGGTTTAGGCTTAGAGAGAGGGTTACCACCTATGGTGATCTCAGAGGGTTAGTGCATAAGGACCATAAGGATAATCAGGCTTCCTTATTAAATATAAACACTTTTTACAAGGACCTTAATATAAAGAATTAAACCCAAGATTGTGCCTGAGGGTCGCCATACAGATGAATCCAGCCTCAGGCTACATGTACTTACTGGTACATGCTTCAGTAGGTAGCAGTATGCGGCACACCTCACAGTCACCACATACTGAGTCTGCAGTCCTGTCGTCAGTCAGCGACAGGAAGTGCAGCGACTGACATCCAGATGTTTTCACCAGTGCTAAAGAAAAACATTGTTCATCATTTTAGTAGAAAGCAGTAAATTTGGTCTCTGTGTTGTTTATATGGGACCATTGGTTTATTGCAAATAGATATTTTTATCTTTAAAGTGAGACCAGGTGACTTCTCGAAGAACAAAGAGCACATTCTTCCTCTCGCTAATGAAACATTGAAATCACGAACACATCATCAATCTTTTCGGCCGCCTCGGGAGTTTCGCTGCCTTAATTGGTCTGGTGGAGCAAGCTCGTGATAGCTAATGTTAGCAAACCTCTGAACTGTACAACAGTGGAACTAAAGCAACAAAGGACGCTTGTTTGCTTGATGACTCTTGTCTGCTTCTGCTGCTATAATGCAACTTTCATCGCATTGCTTTTGATCCTGCACGTCACCTGCGTGCCTGCTTCTTAGATACAACAAAGCCTGAATGATTGAATCCAAGATTATCCTCATAAACTGATTCTACAGAGTCTGAATCCAAAACTAGCCAAGCGCGAGTAGATTTTGGATTTGCAAGGATAACCACCAGACTGGAGGGCAAAGGTCTGTGCCAAAATAGTCTCAAGCTAAGAGTCTGTACTACGTTTTACATGTGGCGCAAAATGGTTATTTATTATTCTTAGGGGTGTCTTAGGGGTGCACTGCTTCAACTGTTTTTATGCCAATACCTTGGCTTCAGGCATCTGCAGATACCGAGTACTGATCTGATACCAGAGTTATATTAATAAGCCGTAATCCTCACTGTGAGGAAGAGCGTGGAATTCATTCTTTTATGTTTAAGACAACTTCAGGCTCAACCTAAACGCTGATTCAATGAAATATATCAAACTGTATGCATTTACTGGATTGGTATTTATTATCGAGATAATAAATTACACCAGGACAAAAAGAAATAAAATAATTTTTCAAAGATGTATTCATTCAGTTTAGTGTGAGTCATCAGGCAGCTGCATACTGCTGTCATTTACACTCGTCCTCCTCTCAGTCTGAGTGCACGCCACTTTACTGCTCCTCACGCACACACATCAGCGAGGGGGTGCAGCTGATAAGGACATGCACGCTGTTGGTGTAGCTAGAGGAAAATACCTCCAAGCGGCTGAGCCTTTGCTGTTATCTTTGGTGCACTGCTGCTGATGCATGGTGCTGTAAACAACATGGAACTGAACGGTTAGGCTGAGGATTGGAGCGCCATCCCTAATATCCAGTCCAGCTTTTTAGGTCAGTATCTGGCTGATATCTGATCCAAGTATCATGTTGATGCATCCCTAATTTTTTTTTTTTTTTTACCTTAACAACAAATTTAGCGAAAACAGACCGCACTTAAGTCCAAATAGTAGCTCTTTGGGAATTTTCAAATCATGTCAGAGATCACCATCTGTTTCACGTGCTGACAAACTCAAAGAAATAACTTAAAAGCAGCAACGGACAACTCCCCAAATACTACACCTTGCCTGTTTTGGTTATGCAATTGAGCCCTTATTTTCCTGAGAAACTTTTCAATGATAGACAGAATTGTCTAATGAAGGGGAGGCTCACAGGCAGCCAATGATGTCATTATGCTACAGCTGTTAGTTTGTTGAATCAATATTTGATTATAGCGGTAAGTTAAAAGGTACCTACCAAGCTAATTTCCAGCTTTCATATTCTGGAGTAGCTTAATATGATTCACAGTTCAAAATGATCGGATTTATTTTATACTGGGCCTTGGTGTAGCCCCTCAATTCACAAGCTGTTTTAGGCCCCTTGCACCTCTGTTTAAGCTGACTTACACCTGACTGGCTGTCTCTTGCAAACAAGAGAGTTGGACAGTAGGTGGACGGGGTTTATGTGCTCAGAGCGAGAGTTGACTTCATTAGGGATATCCATGCTCACTGACATCATGAAGTTCCTTTTTAAGGCAGGATAGGTTTTTAAATATATACTGACATGAGCACACATCCATGCCATCATTGTCTCACTTTTTAGTGTCATCAGTGTTATCATCTTTAGCTCACCCAGCTGAAGGACTCCTGACCCTATGCCATGGCTGGGCATCTGTCTACAATTCACAAGAATAACTTAATCTTCCTACACTATTGGTCCAAATTTAATCAGCTCACAGACAGTGATCGCCTAATTGATCTTTACCCGTATTGTGCTTAAGGTCAAGATCTCATGTGTTGGTTTAGGGACAATAACCTGTGAACTGTGATGGACTGTGAGCTGGAGGAGCTACTACAGTTTTATTTGTTATATCGCTATCCATTCTTGCATGATTGATAGTCATAATCACCACAGCAGCATCAGATCTTCTTCAGAACAGCCAGGTGAGTGTCAGTGATGATCAGAGCTTGTGGTTTGGAGCTCTGGACAGGTAAAAGCATTTAGATCTGGACACATGCTCTTTGTGCACTCCCTCTGCATGCTTGTTCATTTCCTTTAACTGAATCTTGTTCACTGTTTAACCTGGTGGCTCCGATGGGTCAGCAGGTCGTCGGTGTAATGTGCTGTGGCTCTGGTGACTTTTGGATTAGCAGAATGGGGACAGTGTGCAGTGGAAGGGCTTCATTGCCTGAAGAATGAGGAGAAACTGTTTGCGGAATGAAGAAAATCTTCTCCCTCTGCCATTTTCTGAGTTTAGACAAACACTTGACAAGGTTTCACTTCGGCAGCCAAATGGGCTGCATCGGGCTTAATGGTTATTTCATTGCCCCGTGTCCCTATGAGATGTATTTATGTGAACTTTGCGCATCATGTTACTTGTGAAGATGATTATTCAGCTGGCCTGGTTTGGCCAAAGGACAAAATCAAGCACTTCATAGCCTCTCCACGGTCTCCTGACGGTATTAGAGCAGTCCATCAACTGCTTTTCTTCAACATGACCAGTGCTTTGCTTACAGTTGCCATTCATTTCTTCATTCATTCATTTTTCCACTGTTTTACCATCGCCAGTACTACCCAGACCTTCAGAAGCCACTGTGTGCTTTGGGTCAGATCTGGAATGTGTCAGTAACAGTGCACCTTACCCTGTGAGTCGCTTCAGACAGGAAGCAGCAGTGGATGACTTGGTTTTAGGTTCTGTGATACGGTGATGTCACTCTACAATAACAGCAAAGCCACACGGTGATTTACGGACTGCAGACAGTCGAATGTATCTCATGGCGATTGGACATCAACACTAAGGTTCCACTTCCCTTCAGTTACTTGGCAGCAAGTGTTTCCCACAATCCTGGTTGCTGACTGTCTGACTATCTTTGTAAAACCTTTGAAAACAACCAGTGCAAAAGACCAGGCTGCCTCAAGCTCTGGTTGAAGTTGTACTGTCGTAATCTGTTGAAAACAATTTTAGGCAGCATCAATCAGCCCCAATATTAAAATCGGTAACAGGTGAAGAAAATAACAATAATTTCATTAAAAGCAATGCTCTTCTGGGAAACCTTGGCTCCTGGCATACATGTGGATCCTGCTTTGACACATACCAAAGGGAGCAGCTTCCCCCAACAGAACAACGACCCATGCAAAACTGCCCGGGTTAGTCTCTAAAAAAACATGACAAGAGCCCAAGGTGTTGGTTTGGTCGGGAAACTCCCCAGATCCCAACCTGACTGAGGATCTGCAGGATGTGCGCGAACAAGCCTGATGCGTTGAGGCCTTTCACCACAAGCTGCAGAACCCAAAGAATCTGCTGCTAATAACCCAGTGCAAGATAGCATAGGGCACCCCCACGCCCCTAGGACTCAGGAAAGCTGTTTTTGTAGCATAAGAGGGATCTAAACAATATCACCCAGCTGATTTTAGTGTTGTGCCTGATCAGTGTAAACATAGTTTGATATTTCCGCATCTTAATCATGGTTAATTAGCGACGGCACTCCCAAATATCTAAAATATTACTTTACATTTCACAGACACTCGTGTACAGTGTGTTATATTTGATTTTTTTTTATTTTTGAGTGCAGGTTTTAGCAGTCAGAAAGCCATCAGGCTTGCTTAAGCCTTTTACTGGCAAAGTAGCATGCTACCACCAATTAGTGCTGCAAGCCCTCACAAAGCTTCCTATAACGTCCAACATTTCTGTGTCCCATTTTCTGATCTAAAGGTCACCGACCATCATTTTAGGAATCTTTTTTCATTTGTCATTCTCAATGTCCCAGCAAGAAGCTCCCTAAGTTAAATACTTGATTCATTTATAATCCTGCTTGATGTCCTCCCACTGATGCCAGACAACAGCTGCTTTTTTTTTTTCTTTTCTTTTTTGTTGTTGAAGGAAAACAATATCGAAATACAGCAGACTGGATTGTAGGCATGTGGCTCTGTATTATTAGTGATGCAGGGCTACTGAGATATGTCAAGTATAATGTTTTCATGTCCAGGTCTTGAAATCCTACACGACCACACTTTAATCCTCTGTCTCCTTTGTCACAACAGGAAGGCTGGCCTCATCCTCTCGCAGTTAGATGAGCTCTCCCCGTGGTGTAGGGGTCTCCTTCAGGAGCCAAAGATCGGTCTTCGCAGGATGTCCCTCAAGTTCCTGTCCTGCCGGTACACCGACACCAAGGTCTTTGGGCTTAACTGGTCAGATATGGGCCAGGATGTCCAAAAGGCATGCGATGAGCAGACGCTCACCGTCATGTATAACGACTACGGTGAGCCCAGGGAGCTCTGAAGGTGTCAGAGTGGAGTAAACAAAGATATCAGAGATTTGTCAAATCCAACAAAGAAACAGATATATTGTATTTACTTACATTTACTTATGTAAATTGCAGCATTTGTATTTGTTGTCTCAAATGCAACACATTATTTGAAAATGCCATTAACTGTTTTTAACTTTACTGGCTCCTGAACTAAATGTATTTAATTTATTATGATACCCAGGATCATCTACGGAACAGGTCCTGTGTTAATCTGTGTTTCTTTGCTGTCCTTTGATAGATTTTAATGGCTGTTCCTCCTTTTAAATTAGTAAAAAAAAATAATACAGTCTCACTGGTCATTCTTCAGTGCATACAAGGCTGTCTTTTAATAAGTATTCTTCTTTTCTAAATATTAAAATCTAACGGTCTAACGAAGCGTCGTGTTGGGTGTAGCGGGTGCAGGCTCAAGACTAAATTGCTAATTTAGCATAAAGGGTAACTCTTTATTTTTCAGTTACATTTTGTGGACATATAGTATGAAATATTGTGAAGCAGGAATGGGTGGCACAAAAATCAGCACAGCTAAATCCATCAAATCCAAGTAACCCCAAAGTTATTTTAATCTTATCATTTGAGTGCAGTACGGCAGCAGTGACGGCATAAATGGTCATTTTTCTTTGATAATGACATAAATAAGGAATAAATAGAAGAACTTATGATTTATTTCACCTTTTTTTTGTTGGACCTGATCATTTGAAATATCTGAAACAGAAGGAAATTCTTTTTTTTTTCTCTCTTTCGATTAATATGACCATTAATTTGATTTACGGAGTCAGCTCGAGAGATTTTGGTTTGATGTTTTCAGTCACGAATTGAAAGGTCAGATGTTTATTTAAATCCTAAAGTACCCATATCTAAGTTCCAACACTTGGCCAGCATGCAGGCTATAAGGCAGGTTGGATACAGTTAGTTGATTCTTGAGCCTGATTTGTAACCTGGAGTCAGCTTCATATAACGTTTACATAAGTGTCCTGTGCAGATTTTCCAGTTTAAACTCACTGTAGCTTCAGTTTCACCGGCACATTCCAGCAAATGCTGTAAATGAATATTTTACTGCTTCAGTTTCTGGTGTTTTTTTTCCCCAAATTTATTATGAATGACTGCAGCGCATGCAGCAGGTGAACACTTTAGCTGGACATAATATAGTTTCTCATTCATCAAAGGCATTCAGTTTTTAGCTGTAGCTCTTCTGTACGTATTTAGGATGAAGCCAGCTTCTTAGGCAAGTCGTTACAGACCTTTTTGTTTTCTTGTCTTTTGAATATGCTGAAGAGTTAAAGGAATGCAGTATACTGAGGGATGTGTCATATGGAGATACTGGGGAAAAGCCGAAATTTTACACACTTCTTTGTGTCTCTATAGAAAAGGAGAGGTTGCATGTACAGTGGGCCAATGGAGGCTTACTAGAAAAGCAGAATTAGAAAGGTTAATTATGTAGATAACAATCAACTGAGAATTATTTTAGTAGTGTAGACATTCAAGAGAAAATCCTGTACATAGCATTATGATAAAGTTTTAATGATATAACCTGCTGAATGTAGTGTTATTTGCATTTAGAATTAGGCTGCAGTAAAGAAGCTGAACTAAATAACATCAAAAGCACACATCATTTGTAATCTGTAATATTCAGTGAAACCTGCCAAAACGTCATCATTTTCTGATTAAGACCACCGAATGCTTTCAAAATGATCATTCTTTACTAAAAGTGCATCATTTTCACGTCATGGCCACTAATCCAGTGTGTTTCTCACGACTATATCTTTAAGTTTATTTGGATTTTATAATAACTATTGCTTGCAAATTTTAAATTAATAGTTTATTAAATAAGTAGTTATTTTACTGTTAACGAGAGAAAATAATACTTTCTAGGGCTGTCACTCAATGCCGATGCTGTGTGAGGTTCTGTGTTAACTGAAAGAGGGGAAAGCAGCATTGTTGGTATCAGCAGGTTTTGCAGATAGTATCTAATCTGATAGTAATTCTAGTATCTGAGTATCAGTTTTTCTGGCGACCCTCCTCTGTGCATATGCTGCCTGTGGTACCTGCAGCACTGAACGAAAACAAAGTACCATCCCGTTTTTAGAGTTTTGCTTTCGACACTGTGAAGCATCAGTTCTGGTGATATCCTTAATAACTTACCAATTAGTAACGATGAGTTTCATAAAAACAATTTTGTGTGTTACATTTTGTTTAACGCCTAATGTATCGTAGCTGATCAGAGGTAATAACATTTGCATTCTGATACCGACACACACATAATATTTTATGTACTGTGATTTGTATTTGATATTGATGAGCTCATTTTCTTGTTGTTTTGTGGTAAAGGTTTCATTACTGATCAGCAGTGCCCTACCAGAGATGCACATTAAAAAGTGTCCTTTACAAAAGGAACTCAATTTAATGGTGAGTGAAACAGGAAATAAACGTCAGTCTCGGGGCTCATGCTCCTGTAATTTACACCTAACTGCTTTTATAAGCATCATTTCAATAAGGAGAGAAGAACATGATTGAATATGATTTATTGAGATACATAATTCTTTTAAGCTGTTTGCCGATTAGACGCCAGTGATTCATAATAACAGGACGAAATCTCAGCGGTGACAGGAATCAGGACAGGACCCCTACGGGGTCTAGACAAGGGTGGTGGTGAAAATGAAGATGGAGGCTTGGATGGAGCTCTGCGTGACCGGGGTAAGGCGGAGATGGGGAGGAGGTGGGTGGCGTGAATGAGAGTCTGAAAGGCAGAATGAGAGACGATTAGACTGATTGGCTCAGAGAAGGTGGGCAAGAAGATGATTGGACCGAGGCAATGATGTGAGCACAGCGTGGGAAAGAGGAAGTGATGCAAAGAATAGACTAGCAGCCGAACACCCGGGAAAGCAGGCAGATGAGTCATTACAGATCTTCCTTATTGAAATTGCACATAAGCTTCATAAACATCAGTAACCTTATAGTGCCCATCCAAATAAGCTTCACATCATGGTTCATGTTCTGTTAACAGTAAAAAGCTACTGACTACAGTTTTAATATTTACCATTTATTAAAGACAGCTATTTTTAGGTGTTACTGATTTTAACTGTAGTTGCCATGTCAAAGGTTGATGTCAAAGAAAATATATTATATATTATAAATGAGCAGTTAATTTTTAACAATTCTCATGTGTGAATACTAAAATGAACGCTTGTAGATTTTTGTATAGGCAGCAAAGTATTTCATAAGCGTGTCCCGTTATTAGCACAGTACGGTGTTTGACTTCTGTATATAAATGTACAACAATTGGTATTTTACATTTACACGTGCTTTACTAGATACAATAATGTACTGTAATATCTGCTGTGTATCTGAGTCTCTGCACACTAATACACTGATGCCAGTTTTAATATGAATAGCATAGGGTTCTTAATATTCTGTGATCTGTAGATGACACCTGGAATTTAGCTGGACTTTTGTGATGAGTTAAACTGAAGAAGAAATAAACAAAGCAACACAGAGCGGTGGGGTCCCAACTTAGCATTTGAGAAACATGTGAACTAACCATCTACCATGTGCATGATGTATTGTCTATACTGTATGTGGCATCATAAAGTCAACTTTTTCACTTTGATCTTTGCTACTTCTAAGAACAATAAAGAATATGATATAAAAAGTGACTGTGTGGATATTGTCAGAGCCTGCTAAAGAGATTTTATAACTCCTTGTGTGTGTGCACATGAATTGAAATTAAATTTAATGCACCCAGAATATTCATCTTCCCATATTACTGGTAACTTACTGTCAGAACAAACTGTTGCTAACTCTTGTTGCTACTTAATTATAATTTTGGATCCAGACATTCCGACAGTGGGGTAAAATGGCAACTTGTCAGCTGGGCTAATAATAGACTGTGCATGTGCAACACAGAGAATTAGCTACTTAGTAATAGACTAATGAAACACTAGAATTCCACTCGCCAAAATTAAAGCACACTTCTAAGGCAAGTAGTACCATACAACAAGAAATATTTGTGAGAGCCATTAAAAGCTACAATAGCACCAAAACTACATATATATATATATATTTCCCAAGCTTTAAACATCTCAAGGAGCACTGTGCAAGCAATCATATTGAAATGGAAGGAGTATCAAACCAATGCAAATCTACCAAGACCCGGCCGTCCGTCTAAACTTTCATCTCAAACAAGGAGAAGACTGATCAGAGATGCAGCCAAGAGGCCCATGATCACTCTGGATGAACTGCAGAGATCTACAGCTGAGGTGGGAGAGTCTGTCCATAGGACAACAATCAGTCGTACACTGCACAAATCTGGCCTTTATGGAAGAGTGGCAAGAAGAAAGCCATTTCTCAAAGATATCCATAAAAAGTCTCGTTTAAAGTTTGCCACAAGCCACCTGGGAGACACACCAAACATGTGGAAGAAGGTGCTCTGGTCAGATGAAACCAAAATCGAACTGTTTGGCCACAATGCAAAACGATATGTTTGACGTAAAAGCAACACAGCTCATCACCCTGAACACACCATCCCCACTGTCAAACATGGTGGTGGCAGCATCATGGTTTGGGCCTGCTTTTCGTCAGCAGGGACAGGGAAGATGGTCAAAATTGATGGGAAGATGGATGGGGCCAAATACAGGAGCATTCTGGAAGAAAACCTGTTGGAGTCTGCAAGAGACCTGAGACTGGGACAGAGATTTATCTTCCAACAAGACAATGATCCAAAACATAAAGCCAAATCTACAATGGAATGGTTCACAAATAAACGTATCCAGGTGTTGGAACGGCCAAGTCAAAGTCCAGACCTGAATCCAATCGAGAATCTGTGGAAAGAGCTGAAGACTGCTGTTCACAAACGCTCTCCATCCAACCTCACTGAGCTCGAGCTGTTTTGCAAGGAAGAATGGGCGAGAATTTCAGTCTCTCGATGTGCAAAACTGATAGAGACATACCCCAAGAGACTTGCAGCTGTAATTGCAGCAACAGGTGGCGCTACAAAGTATTAACACAAGGGGGCCGAATAATATTGCACGCCCCACTTTTCAGTTTTTTATTTGTTAAAAAAGTTTGACACATCCAATAAATTTCATTCCACTTCACGATTGTGTCCCACTTGTTGATTCTTCACAAAAAATTATTGTTTTATATCTTTATGTTTGAAGCCTGAAATGTGGCAAAAGGTTCAAAAGTTCAAGGGGGCCGAATACTTTCGCAGGGCACTGTGTATATATATATATATATACCTGCTTCAAATTTCAGCTCCTAAGGTTTGTTTACTGATAGAATAAATATCCATGTTTCTACGTAGAAGCCATTCAAATGTGATAGAAAAAAATGGGCCTTCTCTTAAGTTTTAAAGGACGTGTCATCAGGAAGCTGAATAGCCGTAAAGATTGTGAAGGCACAATTTTGCATTTAACAGGATTCATTTTTGTTTCAGATAAACCCTTCCATTAGATTATAACCAGGACGCCTGACTGATAACTACTTTCTTTTTCCAAACCATGTCTATCATAGTCTGGCTGCAGCTTCTGCTATCTGCTGTAACCTCCAGATCTTAGTGCAAAAGCAAAAAGCCTGCAGGGAGAACCTAAACATCACATATCACAATGTACTCCTTCCTTCCTTCACTTCAAGGTTATGCAAGTATTAATCATGCTGGTGTGCCACTATGAAAGATAGTAAGTAGATATTACATTTGAAAAGTGGTTATTGTGAGGTTGGCTAAAGGTAAAGATAAAGACTGTTTCTATTGTAGTCTCAGCATCTTATCATCTCATTGATAGATCATAGAACTGAGAGAACACGAGTCCACAATTGTAAGGGTCAATATAAAGTTGCTATTTATTTCATATAATATAAAGTACAGTACTTTAAAATATGACAAACAAACATGGTTATACTTTTATAGATAGAGTATAGTACTCGAGTAGTTTATTATTTCTAGTTAATAATGGTCTCCAGAAGCCTTCTGACATACACACATGCAAGCAGATGTCTGTGCTGAGTGGATGATGTGCCCAGGTTTCCCAAAAGAAGTCTGCTTATTTTTTATTTATTTTGGTTTGCCCACTTCAACATCACATATTTATGTGCAGATATGTTTCAGTGAAAGCTTGATGTCACTGATGTTTTATCCCAATTTCAGTATGTCTATAAAATGTTTTTTGGGAAGCCCCATGCACAAGTTGTAAGCTACTGATACATGTTTGTAGTAGAAATATTACTGATCTGTGTGGCTAATAGGTGATCTAGTACATGTGTTAGGTGATCCAAATATATTAGTCTATATATGTTAGTCTTTACAGATATGTATCCACTTCCATTCCTAACATCTACGTCTGGGTGGATTTGTTTGCTCTGCCGTGAGGAGACTGGGAGATTTTGCCTCTGTGTTTTTCAAATACAGTCAATGGAATTCAGTTTTTCCTCAGTAGCCCTTCCTGTGAGGATTGCGCATGTACTGGACAGTGTGAGGCACATCCAGTTGTTTTAGTTGTTCACTATCCCAGGGCTAATCATGTCCAGAACAGTGCTTGAGTCTGTTTACAATAGTGATTTGATCCAGTTATGATGGTTTGAATTTTCGAGGGGAGGATAAACCGTTCAGTCGAGCTCTGATGTTGAAAACATAATTATCCACACAAATCCAATAGTGAAGATAACCTTTAACTTCTTAACAGGCAGAGAAAACATTAGATTCATGTGTGGATGTTGTTTTGCTGGACCAAATGCAGGAATTCAAGTTTTAAACCGACATGACTCATATTTGATGCAGTTTAACAGCGAAATCGTGATGAAATAAAAATGTCCTTTTATTGTATGAAGTCTGACTTCAATCACATTCTTCACAACACAAAATGTTAAAAGCTGGATATTCTGTGTTTGTCTGTTGTGGTGTATATTCTGTGGTTTGTCGCAGCTTAACACAACTTCAACTTATTTCAGCCCTCCATCTTCATCGCTTTCCTCCTCCTCCCAGGTGCTTGGCTTTTGCTCTTGTTCTCCTCTGCGTCCGGATCCCGGCAAGTGCACTCATCCTGATTGCAGTCAGCTCCAAACTGAATGACCTGTCAGTAAATAAACACAGCATTCAACGCCGGGCTTCCCAGACCTGCTATACATCTTTCAGTGTGTGGCCGGATTCAAAGAAATGCACGACATGCGACTTCTCAGCCTTGTGTTGAGCACGCTTCATTTTTTGACAGAAAAGCACACATCCGGTTAGTTTGGTTTTCTCATCAAAGGCCGCTTGCTCCTTAAATTTAATTAAATCTAAACCTATTCCACTGTAAGTGAAACAAAAGAGCAGAAACAGTGGGATAGGAAGGAGTATTACATCAGAGCTGTGAGTAAAAGCAGAGTCACTGAGAAGGCTTCCCGGTAGAGTTGTTACATTTCAACTGTAGCAAAGAGCACAACTGTGAATGGCAAAAACAGACAATAAAATATAAATTTGCTTGAACTGACCTAGCAGCATTGTGTTTGTGCTGAAAGGTAAGTACCCCTTAGTACTTGCTGCATTTCTTCACAGTTTCGAAGAGAGCTCCAACAGCCCCCTTGAGGCCGATAAAGCGCATGTCAAATGGTTCAACGTGGCCTTTGAACGGCAAGAAAACCTTGAGGGTCTTTGGGGGGGGGGGCAGAACGCACTGCCGTGGAGGTGAACGAATGAACACATGTTAAGAATCAACAACAAGAGGCTGCCAGCTCTTGTCTAGGAAGCGAGCCATCACCACAGGTTGCAAAATAAACTCTGGTGCCCCGTGAAGCAGTCTGTTGCAAGAAAT